>CATQJL010000316.1:84720591-84895717 GCA_958299035.1 Cylicocyclus nassatus | reverse complement strand
TAAGCAGTGGTAATCAACGCAGAGTACTCGAGCGCAAAGCGGGATTGAGGAATAAGCGCTGTTCTGCTTTGTGTGTCTGATTATGCGTGTTGTTCCTCTCGTTCATATCTTTTCGTTTTATTTCTTGCATAAAGGTATTCCATTTGTTTCCAGAAGGCCGCTGCAGCATTTTCGCAGGCATTTTTTCTTGAAGGAGAGCAAAAATAGTGCAGAAGAGCAGGAAATTCCATCGATCTGATGGCCACTATTGGGGTCCTAGCCCCTTTTCGTTTTCAATTTCATTGTTTTTTCGTTCTCTGTTTTACCCCGCTTTCCTTTTATTTTATTTTTTTTTATTGTGTAGCGCTTCGAACTTGAAGCGGGGTAAAAAGAATGAACGCAGTTGTGCTTTATGTATCCTCTCAACCGCGTTCTTTTTCAATTTCAGTGCTTTTTCCGCTCTTTCTTCTACCCCGCTTCAAGTTTCGAAAGCGCTACACAACAAAAAGGGAAGCGGGGGTAAAAACAGAGAAACGAAAAAAACAATGAAATGAAAACGAAAAGGGGCTAGGACCCCAATAGTGGCCATCAGATCGATGGAATTTCCTGCTCTTCTGCACTATTTTTTGCTCTCCTTCAAGAAAAATGCCTGCGAAAATGCTGCAGCGGCCTTCTGGAAACAAATGGAATACCTTTATGCAAGAATAAAACGAAAAGATATGAACGAGAGGAACAACACGCATAATCAGACACACAAAGCAGAACAGCGCTTATTCCTCAATCCCGCTTTGCGCTCGGAGTTCCACTCATCAAAAGGAAAAAGCGGGGTGGAGGAATAGGGCCGGAAATGAGATAAAACCTAGAAGAAAAATCCGTCACAAACGGTCAGAATACTCCAACTGCGCATGCAGCACACTTCCGGCGCAGTTCGAGCACAGTTTCGAGCGCTGTGCTGGAACTGTGCCGCTTTGTGCGGCTCAGTATGAACCCTGCCTCAGAAACCTTGCTTGCTTGCTTTTCTAAGTCAGAGTGAATAGGAACTGAGCTATCAAATGGTGCATGAATCGGGGCTCCAGTCTATAAAATTCGCCGAGTTACGAGCCTACGAAAACACGTCCTCATGAAATTTGCACAAAATGTAAAGATCGCGTACTTTGTTGAAATGCCACCGTGAGTGGTTTTATAAAACGCGGGCGGGGGTAGACATAACATTTGCAATTAGTCATGCAACTACTCACGACGGAATTTCAACAAAGTACGCGATCTTTACATTTTGTGCAAATTTCATGAGGACGTATTTTCGTAGGCTCGTAGCTCGGCAAATTTTATAGACTGGAGCCCGATTCATGCACCATTCGATAGCTCAGTTCCTATTCACTTTGACTTAGAAAAGCAAGCAAGCGAGGTTTCTGAGAGATACGCGAGAAGTGCGGGCAAAGTTACGCACTTTCGTGGTGCAGTTACAGTTACCTCACCGTATCTCTCCAAAAAGACACTGTAATCCTCAAAGACCACGATTTTCGTAAAGAGCGTGTTCGAAAACCTCTATAAGCGAAGTTTCCTTACAATTCAAGAGCATCAACATTTTGACCAAAATCCATCGGCGAGCTTCCAGAGCGTAAAACGAGAAAAAATGAAATAACCCGGATATCTCGGAAAACTTGCTCATAGAGGTTATCCGACCTGCTGATTACGATAATCACATCTGCTTAGCAAGATAGCTTCGTATCTCCACAATTCACCAGCCGTTCTATTCCCTTTGAAAAGAGACCTGCGGCTACTGTTTAGCAGATTATAATCTACAGAAAAAGTGCTATCGAATCATCCTTGCTGGAATGTACTTGGGACAATGCTCGCTGCTTTACACCTTCGCGAAAAGATGTCCTCAGAAAGATTCAAGAATACTGAAATCGAAATATCAAGGACATGCTGTATACCAAAAGATTCGCCTTGATGAGCTGAGTACAGCACCATTTTCGGATTCAGAATATACTTATTCCGGAGGAAGTTATGGCGAGTAGAATTTAAAGGCGCGTGATTTTTGCAGAATTCACCATCTCTTTTCGCGCTTTATAAAGCATGTCTCCGTCTACTTTTCACCGCTGGATTATCTACGGAAACAACTCTTTCCGATTCGCCTTACCGGAATCTTTTAAGTGTGAAAGGGGCTGGCCCACAGCGTTGCAAAGAGGCGTCTGCAGAAAAAAGTGAAGTTTTGCTGGAAGCAGAATATCATAGTCATGCGGTGTGTCACTTTGCTCACATAAGCAACAAGACATGCTGATTACAAAGATTATAACCGTTTTGCTAATCGTAATGTTGTTGTATAGTTATGTTTGTTTGACGGTAAGTGGTCCATGCATATTTACTAAGTTCACGTACTCCTTTCTCTTTTTTCCACTACAAAAAAAGATATGGTTTTCTGCTGGAAACACTCTGCAGAAACTCTTCCATCAAACGCTCTTTATCTTAAACCTTTGCCTACATTATGCGCCGAAATACACACTCTAGAAGACACCACCACAGGATGCAACGGATTCCTACTATGCACTTACCGTGACCGAGCCGATTACAGCAGTTCAATATACGAAAAGATTCGTCTCGGCGAGCTGAATCCAAATCTGCCTTCAAATTTGAAATCCATTGAAAACGAAGGGAGTTATGACGAAAAGACGCAAAGTCGGCGACATCGGCGACATCGGCGAATTCGGCGACATCGGCGAATTCGGCGACATCGGCGACATCGGCGACATCGGCGAATTCGGCGACATCGGCGAATTCGGCGAATTCGCCGAAATGTTTCACATTCCACTGTCACAACTGTACTGGAGTTGGGTTTATTAATTGATTGATACCGCAGTTGTAGCTGCAAGTACGTGGATTTGTGCGGATGGAGTTGCCGCTGCAGTGCTGGAGTTGGGTTTTAATTGATTGATGCAGTTGTAGCTGCAGTTGCAAGTGGGTTTCTGCGTATGGCGTTGCAGCTGCAGTGTTGGAGTTGCATTCATTGCAGAGCTGAATAGTAGCCGAGCTCTGAATTGATTTGATTGTTGCTGCTGTTCTAATGCTAAATGCCTGAATTTATGTAGTAGCGGTGTAACTGCGTAGAGTTTGGTTAAAGTTTGATTAATGCTAGTGTTGCATAGATTCCGTCGTATGGTGGTGCCATCGGAAGGAGTTGACTAATGTTCAAGGTGCTACCATTGTAGTGCTGGAGTTGTATTTATTGGTGTAGATGTTGGTGCATTATATTAGTACCAGTGCGTCACCTCTGCTTCGCAGAGGCTCGCACTGGCCCCACTATCTACGTACCTTACTCATTCTCGTAGAATTGTGGCACTGGAACTTACCGCGCTATGCCGACTACCACGAATAAAATGTAAACAACTACTCATTTAAAAAGCTTTTTCACGTGAGATCGGTGATTTCGCGTGGATAAAACTTTTCACAGGAAGACAAACGCAAATTTGAATAGGTTTTTGAACTTGTCATGGCTTGGTAGTCGCCATAAAGGCAGTAGTAACCGTGAGCTACATCTCTGTGCGAAAATCTTCTCAAACGCTTAGCTAGAACCTTGGCAAATTGACCATTTACACAACATTCGTTTTGGCGCCGTTTTCGTTATGTAGTAAACTTTCGATCACTTTTCTGGCTAAACTCCATCGTTTGCACATTTGCTAACCAAATGCACCCACGACTTTGCAAAAAGTGGTGATACGGACCCAATTTTGCGGGACAGAAGCCAGGTGGATCCGTTTGGCGCGCAATTTTTAAGGGATTCACTCAACGAATCTACTCGTGCTTTTGCATGTTAGACTTCCAGGAAGGGAGCATGCACTGTGCAAAATTTGGGCTTAGAACGCTGGCTGAAACACGCTCTACGAATTTCGTAACAGACGGACACACACACACACACACACACAAAAACACGTAAACAATCCTTAGCCGTTATTATAAGGTCTTGAAACTTGTGTGTGAATCAGTTCTAATGGTGCCGCGCTTGTGGTGGTGGTGCAATTGTAGTGTTGGGTAGCGTAGAGTTTGGTTTATGGTCCTACACTTGTAGCGGAGTTGCGTTATAACTCCGATTGGTGCTGGAACTGTGTGGATTGTTGCGGATGGTGTTGCAGTTGCAGTGCTGGAGTCGTACTTGTTGTGGACGTTGGTGCACCAGTGCATACTTTTCGTATTAGTTGAAAGTGCTGCTGTTGTAGTGCTGGAGTTGTATTTATCGATGCGGACGCTGTTGCAGAAATAGCGGGTCCATGTGTTGCAGTTGTAGTGCTGGACTTGCTTGGATTTGGGCGGATGATGTTGCAATCGTAGTGCTGAGTAGCGTAGAGATTTGTGCAGTTGTAGCAAAACTGCGCCGATTACTTGGGTGATGGAGTTGTATGGATTAGTGGGAATGGTGTTGCAGTTATCTACAATGTGGGTTGCATAGAAGTGGGATGATGGTGCTGCGAAAGTAGCGCTGAGGCTGATGTGGGAAGAGTAGCGGTTGTGGTGTTGAAGGATGGTGTAGATTGATGCTGATTATGGCAGATGCGGTGCAGGAGTTGTGTGAATTGTTGCGTTGTGATATTCATCATCGTGCCAAAATGTACTTGTTGTGGACGTGTGCAGATAACTGTTATACAGAAGTGCGGAAAATTTTCCAGGTAGACAATGGCATGGGTTTTGATGCAATATTGAGAGAAATCAATCTAGTGGTAGAATCTACCCCTATAATTCTGTGCTTTTTGAATTATCAGCTTTAAAAATTTTTTAGTGGAAGGATCTACCCCTATAGTTCTGTGCTTTTTGAATTATTAGCTTTGAAAAATTTTTAGTGAAAGGATCTACCCCTATAATTCTGTGCTTTTTGAATTATCAGCTTTGAAAAATCACATAAAGTATAACTTTCTGACGCTTATACCGGTTAAACTTTTTCATTAAAAGAATACGAGTAATTGGAACAGTTTCCTGTCAAGAGCTGTTCTGGGGAATATGCATCCACATATTGAGGGCAAAATGTGCAGGAGTGCACCCAGCTTAGCCTTCATGTCGAATAGTCATTAGTGTATAACGAGAATTCCAGAGTTCTTCAGGTTAATAGGCGAACGTAAAAATTTACAAAGAATTAACTTAGTAGTTGTTTGAATAATAAATAAGGTCTGGAACTCGTGCTGAATTATTGAATTGCTCCACCCCCTCTGCTGCAAAAGTAGTAAACCTTGTTGTTATTAGACGCACTTAGGGCCTCTAGAAACTAATATAGTGGTGCGGGTACGGATCACCTACAAGCTCCCTTCAAGCCTAGCTCTGAAAGGATACTTCTTCTTCAAGCGCGAGTTTTACACATGCTTGTTCGAGTGATCCGTTACAAAGCCGATAGCCTTGATGAATCTTTGACATCGCTCATGTGATTTTGTATCTTGTCGGCAGTAATGAGAAGTGTAGGGGAATCCGAAAATTCATATGTAGGACACAGAACAGACACTATCACTGAAACGTCAACGGTCTCTCCAGAGAGAGTAAACCGACTAGCCAATCGATTACCACCTGAACCGGTTGACAATAAAGCAAACGAAATGTGGCGTTTCCGTCCATTTGCACCAGGAAAACAGGTTTGTGACAGTCTACTGGAATACCTCAAGCCTTGTGTATATAGTGGTTTTGTACAAGTTTGCTCAACAAATCGATGTACTTCCGAAGCTCTGAAAAGTGCAACAACTGAACGTAGTCTATAGCTTGGACAGCAAATTTCCTAGCTCCGATCCACCTGAAGGCAGAGCTCTGCTGCACCACAGCTAGTTTACAAACAGCTAACTGTTGCTTCAACTTTGTTTTCGTTTTTCAGGATTGTATGCGAGACGAATGTAATCTCTCAACGATCTATCAGCGCACTCAAACTTTCCGCTATCAAGTTGTTCCAGCCTCAGATTTCAACGAAAATCTTATCTTGACCAGTGTTCGGTTTGCTCGCCATTCCGTCTGCATGATAAACGAGTAGGCAAACTTTTTCGGACACACCCGAAAAAACGGAGTTGAGAAATACCAATCTCTTTTCGAGGAGGTCAGAAATCAGTCTACGAAAAATAGCTTTGAAAGCTGTCATATGAGCAAGTCTAAACAGATCCAAGAGAAAACAAAAAACTTCCGCATTTTTATTTGTGCAACAAATCACGCTTGTGCAAAAAATCCAATCACACCACAAAGAATTTTACCTAGTTTACAGAGCGACGGAAAGCTGCGAACTGGTCAGAGAAGGTGACAATCTTTTCGAGTCGACATCGAATGTGTCTGCTCCTCTTCGCTTCCGCTTATGCTCAGCGTTTCCCTAAAATTTCCCCGTTTATTTCATGTTTGGTCACAGGATTACGGTCGCGCGCTGTAGCGAGAGCCGGTGCTGTTGGTCCGGTGCTGACCATCCATCGCTTATTGGTGACCTATTTCAGAAGATTTTTGCGAAAATCGATTTTCTTTGACTTTGACATCTTTTTTTAATTGTCGTTAAGATTAGTAGCAACAATGATACAGAACACTCCTTACTATCTTTTTTAAAATTTGTCAGAGTTCCCCTTCCAATGACGTCACACCAGAGATGATCAAGCTATGAATATTCCGATCGACTCTGATCTGCATGAAAGGACTTACACTTGTTGCTGTGGTGCTATTCGTATCAAGGTATTTCATTATCAATAATTTATTGATTTATATCGATTCTGAATTTCATCTCTCAGAAGGGCGCTTACGGAGTTGCAGTGTTTTACGCAATGATCATAGTCTCCAATCTGGGAATTCGTCTCTACAAGTCAAATGAGGTAATCATCGAATTTCAATTTTTTTGCCTTTTAATTATTTTACACAGTGTAGGTGCAATGGAACTGGCAACTTTTGTTTCTCGTTTCCGATACGGTAGCTGTACTATGTTTGGTATATGGGTTGGCTAGGGAACAAGCAGCTTTTCTGCAACCTTTTACAATACTTAGCGTGAGTGACTAAGATTATTGATTTTTCGATTTCTATAATCGCAACCTTTTTTATCGTTTGATTTACTCATTGTTCGTTGTTGATTTAATATCGTTTGCTTAGTTTTATTATTCATTCTTTATTATTTACTGTCTCGAAAGCACTATCCAACTACAGCTCATTTCGTAATTTCTAAATTCAGTGCATCTCAGGCCAAGTCAAGACTTGCTCGCCGACACGGCGCTGGCACGGTGCTGGCCGAAACCCTAGAAGCGGCCGCAGTAAATGTGCATTTACAGATCGTGACCGTCAGCTTTTGCGTGCTATTGACAGCCTTCTATGCATCCGCAGTATTCGATCCCACATCATATGCTGGTGAACAAATCGAAATATTACTTGCTGGTAAAGTGAAAACCGTCTCGGAGTATTTTGACACCACCCACAAGAGAGGTAACTAAACCACAGTTTGGCACCCAAAACTTATTCATCTTTGAATTTACAGTGATAACAGCTGTCGCAATGATCGCAACCATGGTTTACGGTGTTACAGTAATTATACATAGCTGGCTTATGGTTGTCGTCGTACGATGTGCGCAGTGCTTTCGAGAAGAGCAATCAATAACGGTTAGTTCTGCTAAGGCGAGGACGCATTCACCCTTGAGCACTTTTTTCTTCAGGTGAAATTCTAATAGGCATTGTGAAGCAGTGGTCAACCTTATCGGATCTCATGAAATAACCTGGTCTTTTCTTATGCTGGAACAAAGAAATTTAGTTCTGATCTTGAGCATATGTTCAACTGAGTGTCTTATATGTTTCAGCGTTGCGTTGTTCTGGCATTCCTTTTTTCAATAAAAACATTGTTTCGCAGAACGATAGCCCCTGATAGATATTTCATGATAGCCATCCTCTCGGGTAGATTTCTTATCACTCACAAAGATCCAATTATAATGCATCTAATTGCTTTTTATGTGAAGAGCATGAGAAGAGGCCTGGAACAGGTGTAGAAGAATATCCAGGGATTCATGTGAACGAATTTCTTGGCCAAGATAAAATTAGTTGGCCCAGTGCTCTCTGGGGACTAAAATATCATAGTTCCATCTCTTCAATCTCTCATATTATTTCATATGCATCTACGGTTCAGTTTAGATCTCGGACTTGAATATTTGCGTGTTATAATGTTTAGAATATACATATTCTGCGGTTGACATATTCTCTCAATATCTTTCGAAAAAATGCCTTTAGCACTAGAAAGGAAAATGTCTAGTGAGTAATCATCTTTGATGATGACGTTTTTATCAAAAGAACGCATAGCAAAAAAAAATCAGACATATATTAGACTTTAGTCATGGCCGTTAAATGCATTCTGTGTCAGTTAGAACAATTTCTCTTTTTTGTAAAATGAATAAGGTTTGAACGCTTAGAGAGCTTGTCTTCCTTTATCATGGAGAAAAAAAGCGGCTGCGTACTTCTAGGTGTAAACTACGCAATTTTTAGTTGAGACAAGATGTTTTTTGTCTCCCTTCTATGGTTTTGATGAAGAAAACGACTTAACATCAACTAAATTCATAAAGTTTATCTTAGGGGATCCATTACATAATGATAGTTACGTCACGATTCTTTTAGCTCTTATGTAAGGTCTTTTTGTCATCAGGACCGAGTATAAAAAAAGATCCAAGCGCTCAGTTCTCAATGGATTCAAGAAGTTGGTCACTCTAGCCATTCGAAAATCTATTGAAAACAATACGTTGAGATCAAAAAGATTCTGCACAGAATTGTGGCAGATGAATTCAAAATTTGCAAAACGCTCATTATTTTCGCAGCAATCTACTAATATGTATTTGTAATAAAATGCGCAATAATCCATGTCGTATAGCACTAGCTTCCCTTTTTTTTCAAATTAGTTCATGTGCTATACAAAGTCCTTCATCATTTCCTCACAATTTTTTTTTCGTTAAAGAATTTTCCACTTCAACGTTTCTAGAATAATAGGTAAGCACATTGTACTGCTTGTACCTTGTGCTGTTGATATCTTGTGCCATTAGGCTCAATTGTAGACATTCTTATTGATTTTTTTTTGTAAACTGACCAAGTTAAGCTTCAGATTTTGCTTTATGAAGATAGAGCGCAATTTACTTTGAATAAAATATTTTACGCTATCTTCTATGATTGCTCTTAAAAATAAGTAGTTAGTTTATGCTGACTTTGGGAGGATTTGAATTTCACTATCCCAAATAAAAAAAATGCAGTTCTAGTGCTCTTTTCATGTGTAATTTTCTTTTTGCAGCATTTTTTAAGTTCAGCAAGAAGGCATATATAATAGTATAGTACTTTTTTTTCCAATCATCCCTTTCTCTCGTAACCGTAGACTCATTTCTTTCGAAAATCTGATCAGTTGCTCCGCATTAGCTTGAAATCGCTGCATTTTTCTGCAACCAAGTATGCAAGAGGCTTGCAGTGTTAGCAAATTACTTTTTGCGAACTCTTTTTTGACACAAATGAATTTGCTGAACATTCCTAGTACTTTCTGCATTTTTTGGCTTTTTCTTTTGCCAGTGTTTACCATTCAGTAGATTGAGATTGAAGGAACAGCCTTCATACTATCAGAATCACTTCTCACTCGCCTCAGAGCGTTTCAGTCCAACAGTTTCTCCGTTTTTTGCATAGTTTTGACTGAGCGCTAAATCTACAGAAAGAACCTAAAAGCACTAACACGGCATCGTGTCCTTTTTCTAGAGAAACCAGGCTTACCATAATTTTTTAAGAGGGTCGAAATAATCATAGAAATATGCGCGTCATCTTCACCTTTGTTCAAAGACTTTCCTTAGGAGGAAAACTTGCGAAAGCTATCGAGCTGGTCTATGGTCTAGCACCTTCAAAGAATCATGTGCGATCTTTTGCAGCCATCCTGCTGCGTTATAATACAAGCATAATGGCTTGGTAAAGTTGTTCTTGACTAACAAGTTCAACGAAATTTTCTTCCGAAAAATTTGTAGTTTTCGAAGTCGTCTCAAATACACCTAAAAAGCGCATAATTCTCCTTTATAAGCACTGTGAAAACCTTAGTTCATTATAGGAAAACATGAAACGGAAACAGGAAACTTTTTGAATGATCTATGTATTAGGTTCTCCCAAAAATAAACCGTATTTTTGAATAAATCAAAACATTTTTGTTTTTCTGGCAGACTTGGAGCACTATTCGATAGAGCGAGGCAAGCTCTGCAAAATGACCACCAAGGGTCCGCCTAATTCGCATTCCATGTAAAGTTTGAAGCCAAAATCGAAAAAAAGTTTTCACCTGAAAATGATTTTTGCGAGGAAAACCCTACGGACCTCCAACTTGGTCATTGTACAATAGGCACATAGTAGTACTCAAATAAGCTTTTGCCGAATTTTTTCCGAGCATAGAAAGCGAGGAACAAAAATTGTCCAAAAATGGCAAACTCCGGCCCCAGCCCCTCCCACATATGCCATTGTATACTACAAGCCTTACTAAGTACAGTTTCAAAACTTTACCTCTGTATTGCTTTTATAATCGAGAAATACCAACTTTTACATAAAAAACCCGAAAAAAGTGGCATTTTGGCATTTTGGGATCCCCTTTGTTTCTCAATTTTGAACACTGGAAGAAATCAACCAAAATTATTTTTCGATACTTCTATGTGTCTACTATATAAGGACCAAGTTGGAAGTCCGTAGGATTTTTCTGGAAGGAGATCCAATTTTAGGGTAGCTAAAAAATTTTGATTTTTGGATCAAAATTTCACCTGGATAGCCACTTAGACGGTTCTTTGGTGGTCATTTTGTAGATCTTGCTTCGCTCTATCGAACAGTGCTCCAAGTCTGCCAGAAAAACAAGAACAGTTTGATTTGTGCAAAAATACGGTTTACTTTTGGGACAACCTAATATTTATTTATCCATGTCTTAGGCGCGCCGCCGAGCATTTTCTCTGGAATTTATTCTATCCAAGTTTACGCCTTTTGGCTTCATTTTTGTTTCGCGTATATTCACTATGCAATATATAGACACATACTTATTCTCACTGCAAAAAGTTCAACGTTTTAGGTTCATAATTTTTTATGGAACCTGTCGAGGATTCTGCAAAGGAAGACAGTCGAGCTCTAGGAGCAACACTGTTTGTTGTGCGTTTTTTTTTCACAATTAGTTCCATTGATAGAGCACAAGTATTATGCAATCAGCAGCTTGCAAGGCTTGCACCCACGTAAGCGATTGAAAAAAATATTTACAGATGGCCACAATCGGCGTCACTATGTGTATAATTGCAATAAGAGAAGATTACCGATTGAGAAAACTGTATCTATTTAAATACTTTAGTCTTTCGCATGCTATTATCCACGGTCTAAATCAGTTCTTAGTTGTAATTATATTCATGTCTACGCAGACTTTTGTGTAAGTAAAATCATATTCATATTAGAGATTTTCACTCTCAAGCTTCTTCCAGAGGACAATGGATGAAGCCCCATGTAGTGGGCTATTTCGCTCTTTCATTGCAATTTTCAAGCCTTTACACTTCGATAACAATGAGCTTGAATCGGTTGATGTCTGTGAGATTTACGCTCCTCTATGCAAAGCTATTTACGCAAAATCGCACAATTCTTATTATTGTTTGCACATGGCTTTTTTCCTTCTCTACAAGCACTGTACTACTCGTTGGTAAGTCGTATAAAGTTTATTAACTGACCATACTTCACACATAATATGATTTTTTTTCCAAAGACTATGGTAAGTATGTTAACTGAAATATGATAAGAGAAAGTCGTAAGTAAACAGTTTTACATTTTTTCATCGTTCCCAACAAAAAGAATTTATATTTAGAGGAACGACAGTAACAAATATTCAATTAGTATCCTAAATACAGGCGCTTCACCCCACCAGTAGAAACTTCGCAATGGTTATGCATGATATTTTTAAGCGCTGCACATTTTGTGTAAACTTTTGGTGCAAATATTGGGCCCCTGGTCTATCATTGTGAAAAACGAAAAAGGTTTTAGACATCGATATATTCCTTCTAGTTGCACTAGTTCATAATTTGTGGAAAAAAGACCCTTTTTCCAGGAAAGTTCGCGGCTTTGCGTCGCGTTGCCACCTCGCTTCGAAATAGGCAAATTTTGAATTAAAGGAAAAGTTTTTAATAGAAAAGCCTTGCATATATTGGAGAGCATAAGACGCTGACTCAAAATTTGTCTACAATATCTGCTTCACACCTCTGAACGTCAAGTTATGAATATTTTTGAGGTGAAAAAATAAGTGCAAAAATTAATGTATTTTTTGCATAGAGTGTCCTAACAATCAAGGTTGGCTCATTCAACACGTTGACGAAGGGCCATGCCATTTTTAAGGTCTCTCCCTGTGGACGAGACGTTTCCGTGAATCCCTACGCCTGCCTGCATGCATGTATGCATGCATCTACGCAGGAAATATAAATGTGTCAAGCCCCGTCCCCATGTGGCAAGCTCCGTCCACTCGGCCAAAAATGTCGGAAATTGCCCAAATTTTAAGGATTCACGCGAATTCCCCCACTTTTGAAAAAAGGGCAGAGCTCGCCATCTAGGGGGCGGAGTTTGTGTGACGGTGGGCGAGGCGTGGCTAGAAGTTGCTTGAGGTCTTTGCGTTCATCTACGGCCTCATCCATGCTTTTTATGAACAAAAGGTTTCTTGTGAGGGGCATAGGAGTGGGCGTTGCCAAAAGTGGCGGGACTGGTAGATATGGTACATCTGAGCCTATGTTGATTGTACGAACAAAAGCTGAGACGATTGGACAAATGGTATTGAAAATAAGGCCGCCGCGCACCATTGCGCGGCACTGTTGTCAACGTGTTAAACGCTTTCGATTTTTTTCTATATGCGGGATCAATTTTTTGACGGCAAATTTATACTCAAATAGCGAAGAAAGATTTTAAACTAATTCGGTACCTCCAGAGAGTTTTTGGATTTTCTTTGCAACAATGGCACTTTGACCAAAAACACACTCTTTGCCAGCTTGACTCCAAACCTTGTTTAGTATAAAGAATCGCTTGTATGGCCACTGTAGGTATACGGTAGGTAGTCAACTGTCAGCAGCAGCCAATGTATGCACTTTCTCAACAATTAATTCGTTGAGTAACCTTGAACTTATCGTAAACATGAAGATTGACTGCCTAGCGTGCAGCTATCATACACAGCAGTGTCGGTCTGATTTTTTGCGCGAAGGGAGAGGGGATAGGACCATGCTCTCTAAAAATTGGAAAAATTCTATACAGACCTATGACATTGAGATTTTGAGATTTCTGCTGGTTAAAGTTTTTTTTAATTTTGGAAAACATTCTAATTGCTTGCAAGTAATTTTCAAAACAGCTAGGGTATTCTCAAAAAGTTCGTGGTCATTCTTGGAGGGGGGGGGGGGGAAGGGAGGGATGAACTTGGAAGAGAGTTTGTAAGTTCTAAAACGAGTCATGGCGATGAGAGCACATGTTGCGGACTCCGGTGTGTCGGGACGCAGCTATTACCCAACAGCTGCCCGCGATGGAGGTTGGCCTTAGATAAGGAACCTCTGGCAGTGATCTCCGCCCGCCGTCAGGAGACGGTTCCCTCTTCCCCCTTTCCCTTTCCCCTTTTGTAAATAGTTTGCATAATAAGCATTATAGTAAGACTTATGTAAACCCCGCTACACATCAGGTAAAGGACCTGCAGACCTTTATCCTGACATGGAAGTCCCAGGGAGATATTTTTTTAGAATTTTAAGATCAAATTTAATTCTAGAACTTTTGATAAGGGATTTGAAAATTTAAATCCCCTCCCCCCCCCCCCCATCTTCTACAACCCTCCGATGGTATGGAAGGAGTCGCTCACCAACGAATGAGAGAGAGTGTGTGAGTTTTATACTATTCTATTTACATATTTATCAATAATTCTACAAATATCTAATCATTTCAGAAAAAAAAATAAAATAAAATAAAAATATACAGTCCTGCGAACAGTCCCATTATGTCAATTTTCGCTTAGTAAATTACCGGGATCCGTGAATATCTAGATAAAATAGCCGAGCCGTGAATCCGTGATTGCCGTGATTTTTTTTGGAAAAAAGCTTATCCGTGACTTTTTTGGTAAAAATACATGTCCGTGATTCCGTGATCCGTGAGCCGTGATCCGTGAATATCTAGATAAAATACCGCGAGCCGTGATTTTATCATTTTTGCAACCGTGATCCGTGATCATCAATTGATATATTTTTTTTTCTTCTTCTTCAATAAGACAATGGACTTGTTCGCATTCGCTAGCATAAAAATTACAGATCTGAGTTAATTTCGATCCAGTTAACTACTGGCCCTTTACAGATAATCCTCTGATGGGAAAAGTCGATAATTAGAGTCGCTAGTGATATAGCGCAAATGCTTTGACCTTCTAGGCATTATAACAAAACGAGTGTAACTGTCCGAGCGTGTCGACCTTTTCTGGTGATAAAGTAGCGCAGCAGCTTGTCAGTGGTGTAAGCATTTGACCTCGCCGCAGACTAATAATATTTGCGCGCCACGGTCTAGCAAATGCATTAATTGCGCATACTGACCTTTTGTGATTGTGATAAGCGTTTAGCAACAACAATCGTGACCGTTATCTGCCGCATCGTCTACTCTTAAGTAATCTGGTTTAATACACTAGCTACCTAGGGGGCATTACTATCTCAAGTCGTACAAATAAGCATCCATCTGAAAAAGATAGTAACAATGATGATCTTCAGATCAACGAAACTACTTTTTGAAAAAAAACTTATTTTTCCAACTTTTGATGAAGTACCACTCTTTTGTCATCCATGATGGTGATTAGGTCCCTATAAAGGTCCTTTACTATTCGCATCAAATTTATTTCTGGCATAGCTCCAAAAAGCGACATACAGTGTCGCATTGCAAAAGAGAAATGAAATATAGCTCCAGAAGGAATAAATGTTACGGAACGTTCAGTCGGACCTAGCACGCAAGTCAACTTCTATCATAATTTTTGCAAAGAAAGGATCTAGTAAAGATCAGTGACCTTTCACTGGTCTTCGCTTGCAATTAAAAAAAAAGTTTTGGAATAGAATTGACCTCTCATGTGCGCATTTTTTTCCAATCTAGAGTGCAGCATCTGGGTGTACTATTCAGCAAAAAGAGTACACGCCCTAACTACAGAAGGAAAGGTCGAGAGTATAGCTAATATAATTCCGCGCCCCGAAGACAGTAAAGCGCTAAAATCATTCTTAGGTCCCATCGTACTTTCGAAGATTTACGCACGTTTTGCCTTAATTACCATCCATTAACCACTCTTCCCAAAAATGTTGAGTTTATTTGGAAGGAGGAACAACAAAAAGCATTTGAAACACTGAAACAAGCACTAGTGGATGTGCCTGTTTTAGTACCCCCTATTCTAGGGAAACCTTACATCATTCACACCGATGCATCCACCATCGGTCTCGGCGCGTGCTTCCTACAAGTCATTCCGGAGACTAGTAGTAAAATTTTTGATCGCCGCATGTCGTCGCCGCCTAAGAAGACACGAGAGGAACTGCGCAACTATCAAGTTAGATTTTCTTCACGTTGCCGATAGTTCCACAATGTTGATGACTGATTATGCACAGCTAAAATCGCTCATGCATAAATCAATCTCGTGCGTCGTCGTGTAAGTCCAAGAGCAAATACTTATCTGCTTTTTCATGTTGATCTGTCGATTCTGATAGCCTCAGCCATGAGGAGTAACGCATGTTTTAGAAGTCAGATGACAATTATTGCTGGGCGAGACGAAAAAAAAACCCAATAGTTATCCGTCCTCCGAATCTTAAATAGTCAATACGCGCTTCCGATTTGCCCTCAGTAATTGCTATTACCTATATGTAAATCCAAAAAAAATTTTTTTCTCTGTTCTACTGAATGCCATGCCGCTATGTAGCTGTTGAGAAGATAGAAATGCCGTTATAAGAGCAAAGTTTTTTTGGAGAAGAACTGGATAGAAAAATTGCAAGATCTTCCCAATTACCATCAAATTCGATTTTCGCTACATGATTTTTCCACATCGAAACCACAATCTAAATCCTTGGTGAAAGTTATGTTCTGAAGTAGAAATAGAAGTTCTGCCTCTAAGTAATTTTCTCCAATATCTTTTCTTTTCGGGGCCCATTATGTGATGAATAACACATTGAATATGTGGTGCAAAATAGATTCTTTTTTACATCCGTTGCTCGTGACTTCAATGGACTGCCTAAGAAGTCATTCCAGTATAATGTAGAAACATCTGCACCAGCTATAAGATGATCTGTGAGAATGCCAGAAAAGACAACTATATTCAGCCATATTACAATTAGCCTAGTTCATCTATCTTGGATGTGTAACTTTTCCACAATGAGGAAAGTAATCAAGAAATCTTGTTCCAATTTTTCGGATTCGAATCGGTCCCATAAGGTCTTTTTGTACGCCTATTTCAGTTCGCTCTTACAATTTCCTCATATCAATGCTCTCTTTAACAAACAGGGATTGAGCAGAGACTACTTCTCAGTATCTATCCTCTAAAGAAAACATCAATTTTTTTGAAATGCATTTTTGGTGTGACAGAGCAAAAGAAGAATCTTTGTAATTTTGGTGAATATGTTTGAAAAAAAAAAGAAAAGAAAGAGTAAGCATTTTTATACGTTCAGAGCAGCTTCGGAAGTTCAACAGCTTTCTATATCTGCTTGCTTCATTACTGCGAGCATAATCTTTCAGTTAGAGCTAAAAAGAAAAAAAAAGCAAGCCATACTTTTCGCATCAAAATCGTATTCGTTCTCACATAAGGAGTTATCCATAGAGCAGCGACTGAAGTTAACACCGAAAGAAATTCAAGAGTGCAAGGTTTTTAACACAATTCTAGTCAACAAGTACGGGTCACACTTTATGAAACAGAAAAGTCCAAAAAAAAACTTTTCGACCTTTTCCGTCTTTATTTTCTACCATCACTGTTTAAATTTTCCTAGAATTTTACTTTTTCAAAGTGCCAAACAAAACATCAATAACAAAAAAAATTGCACTACTCTCTATTCACTTCCACCCCATCTATATGAGACAAGCAATAATAAGGATAGTGAAATTGCGCACATTCATAACTTCGTAAAGTCAAGTGAGGAAATACTGAGAACATATAGCTTCTGAATGAGAAAGAAAATGGTTTTTTTGAAAGAGTCTTACTGAAAGACATTTCAGGAACATGGAAAAACAAGTGTTCTCAAAATCAACCTCATATTCGTAGAAATATGCACTAAATCATTCATAGGTTCTTGATAAGACTATTACCATGATTTTATGCCCATTTTTACGATTCAAATGAACTTGTGCATTCTAGATTTGAACAGATATTTCAATTTGAGGATTCCCTGCCTAAAACTTGATATTGGTGCCATAGTAAACTAAACTGGTTTTTTTTCCCGGAGAAAGCTCTTAGCATAGTTGAGAGGTTACGCTGTAGTCAGTTAAGGACTGTCGCGTTGCCAGTACACTTTGCAATATTTTCAGAGAATATTGACTAGTGTAAAGTGAAAGTTATTTCTTAACAGCCTGATAGACAAAACAGCTTCAATAATTATTTTTCTTCTCCAGTTCGCTTAGAATTCAAAAAAAAATTGCTATGCCAAGATTGAAGATAGTGTCTCAAAACTCCTAGGTAAAACATTTGTTTATTTGAACGCGTATCGTTCTAAATTTTATGCGAACGATAGTGCTAAACAATGATGCAGCTTTTGAAACAATGATGCAGCGCCTGAAAAAAAGAAATCACAAGTGAATAACCTAAATTCTTCTCTAGCTGAATGCTTCTAAGCTCATTGACAAAGATTCAAATAGTTCTGATCAAGCTAAAATCTTCAAATGTCGTGATGCGATAGGTAGCGATGCTAGTCTAGTTTGAAAGAATGAACTTTCGAATAAACATTTCTGGGAAATCTTGGATTGTCTCCGATGATGCATTTTTTCTGTTGATTGTGTACAAATCTCAGAGAAAAAAAAAGATTCTCTTCCAAAATGTGGCTCTTCTTTTTTTGGTTCTCTAATTTCAATAATATGAACGAACGAATGATTTTTCTGAAAGGTTCGAAAAGGCTCATCAACCTTCACTTCTGAGTATGCAAATGTTTAGAAAAAAAAACCGCACTATATGCTACTGGAACAATTCTGCTCCAATCAAATATTTGGAAATGCGCCATATGACTTAGGTTCAAAATAAGAAGGACAGCTATTGGTAAACAGTGGAAAATAGCAGTTTCTCCAAATTTGTGCGATTGCACAAACCAAGTCTGCTTTACGTTGATAAACGTAGCATTTAGAACTACAACTAAAAATATTTTCAGAGAATATTACTTGTAGCTGAATGGAGATTGTTTTCAGAGAACAATTCTCTTTTACACAAAAGAAAAAACTTGCTGTTTGCCAAGAAAAAAAATCCTCAGTGCTTCTGAACATGTTAAGATATCCAGATTGAAATTCTGATCGGAAGCAATGACCGCATTTTTTTTTTTGAAAGGTGATAAGCCGAAGCGGGCAATAAGCAACGAAAGCATAGTTTTTTGTCGCAGTGAAATTCATTTTTGGGAATGTAAAAGAAACGTTTAGAACGTTTCACGTCATTCAGTCCTCGTTTTTTCCTAGAAAACGATGGTAATGATTCCTTTACAGATTTCAGCAAAATTCAGGAACAATCATCCTATAGAATTTTCTGTATTGGATTTGGACGTTGAAGAAACATAGATAGCTTTCACGATTGCATGTTAGTAGTGAATTAACACACATGATGTTAAGATCATTTCCGCTGAAGTTTTCATACTTATAATCACAAGCTACCAATCGTAGTTTTTGCAGCGGAAGCGTTCTGGTAGTACATTTCTATGCTAACTATTGTTGTGTCTGATTCAAGCTGTACAGTTCGATCTGCGATTCCATCTTGTAAATGTCGGTCATCGGCTAATGTTTTCCAAACTTAAGTTCAAAAATAAAAAATAAATAAAAGGGAAAACATCAGAAGATGAACGGCAACATGTTTGTAATGTTCTTCATTGTAGTCTTAAAATTGGTTGCAAAACCACAAGGCAAAGCTTGTTATAAACGCAACTCAGCTCAAAAAGCTGATTACTGCTGTTTTTTTTTGCCCTCGCGATTTTTTATCACGTGAGTTTGTTTACATTTATTTTGCCGCAACGCTGCGTTTAATACATATATGCCTCAATTTCTTTGAACCGGCAATTCAAAGAATGAAAAAAAATTCTCATACTAGGCAGCGAAAAAAAAATCCCCATTTTTCTAACACTCAAAATCTGCCACTATGTTGAATTAAACACAGTTTGTTGTGCTTAATTAAGCATATTTTTTTTCGTTATGTAAACAATCGCATTATTTATACGTTGTATAACCATATACTCGGTATAAATTACACAACGCCTTATTATCACATGACCCAATCCACTTGTCGCTCAATTAATTCATGTAAAATATAACTTCAGAATTACAAATGTCATCTAATACCGCTTAATATTTTTGTTAACTATGTAATTTTCGCTAATTCATGTAAAATATAACTTCAGAGTTACAAGTGCCATCCAAAACCGCCTAATATTTTGTTAACTATGTAATTTTCGCTCGCCAAGCTGTTTTTATTCATGTTCTAAACAAAAGCTGTTTCCCTCACCCAATTTCCACCTACTACTCTTCAAAAACCAGTCACGTCATCACACTCCTAGAATCTCCACATAAAAGTATTTCCATCCGTCAGTTTCCGAAAGCATGCCTTATTTATGCAACTACATGTCACTGCCATTTCCAAGCAGTCCCTTACGTCACATCCTCCATTTTTATTTCTCAGCTTGAGGACAAGCTTACTCAGTATCCCCAGGATAAGGTGAAGGTCGTTGGTTGGTTATCCAGCTCGCCTAAACCAAAGTCCCTACTCGATCGATATAAATCTGAAGATAATGGTACCGAATTCGAAGTTCTCTATGGTCTCGCCGTATCACGTGTACTCCTTACACACGTTACTCGGAAGACATTCAACAACAGCTAAACAAGCTCGAGGACGAGCTTTCTTAAGGAATGGAGATGTCGGGACGCAGCTATTACCCAACAGCTGCCCGCGATGGAGGTTGGCCTTAGATAAGGAACCTCTGGCAGTGATCTCCGCCCGCCGTCAGGAGACGGTTCCCTCTTCCCCCTTTCCCTTTCCCCTTTTGTAAATAGTTTGCATAATAAACATTATAGTAAGACTTATG
This sequence comes from Cylicocyclus nassatus, assembly GCA_958299035.1. Lineage (NCBI taxonomy): Eukaryota > Metazoa > Nematoda > Chromadorea > Rhabditida > Strongylidae > Cylicocyclus > Cylicocyclus nassatus. The sequence goes on along the minus strand of CATQJL010000316.1, from coordinate 84,875,540 downwards.
TAAACCCCGCTACACATCAGGTAAAGGACCTGCAGACCTTTATCCTGACAGGTGATAATCATGTTGTTTTTTTTTTCAGGAAAATGATGTAGAAGTGACTTTCGTTTTGCGAAAAGTATAATCTTTCGTAAAAAAATATCTCTTTTAGAAGATTGCGGCTTTCATTTTCAACCAAATGGAGCACTATTTCACTTTGGTAAAGCACCTTGCGGTGAATTTGTTTCTCTTTATATGGACATTATTTTCAACTTAATCTTAACGTCTATAGTTGTACCTATGGACATCTACTCACTCTATACCCTATACAAGTACAGCAAGGTGAGCCTCAATGTGTCGTTAATTTTTGCTCAGCTAATGATTTTTCACTTACGAAGATTCTTCTCTTCAGAGTCGAGTAATGAGCACAAGACGAGTGAAAACAGAAAAACCATGGTTTGTTCAGGTAGAATGAGAGATTATATTTTAGCAAAATATAGTAAACAGTAGCCAAGAGAAAAATATCCCAACTATGTTTCAGACGCTCTCAAATTCTTTGATATTTGCGTCAATGCTGTTTTGTTTTCACATAGCAGTCTTTTTCCCAAATGGTCTTGGTCCATTTTTACTTACTGTTGCAGCATGGGAATTTTGGCTTATGTCTCCGCAGTAAGCTTCATACTTAACGCCATGTTCGGTTTTTTATATTTTTTTGCAGGATTGTTGGAGTTTTTGTACAGAAAGAATACCGCCTTGCATATGCGAAGTTATTTGGGTTGAAAGTAGCAACAAAAACAGATCTAATGGTTCAGACAACGGCAACAAAAAATGCTTGGCATAGTGTAAATTCTTAGTGATTGTACATATAAATAAACAACCCGTTCTAGTTTTGTTCCGAGTGTAAAAACATTTTTATATTAAAGAAGAAATTCAAAAACTGCATTGAGCAAATTGAGCTATTTGAGCTCACAATTAATAATCGAGCCAACAATGCAAAGATTAGGTTATTCGACGATACGGTATTATTGTAGAAGTATGAGGGGAAGTAACTGGCAGATTGCCAAAAAATTGCTGGTATGATGAGTATGACGACAGAAACTGCTGCGATTGCGTCGCTACGTAGAAATTAAGCATTGAAATTTGAGCACCTTTATTGTAAAAATATTCCTAAATTTAGCAATTCTGAAAATTCAATTTATAAGCTCAATACAGGCTACAACTTAGAAAGAGAAGCATCATAGTCTGTAATATTATGAAGCCAATAATCTACAACGGAACTATGATAGTCGAATCTGTTGCTAGGAAGTAATCTTCTTTTAAGGTCCGCTACCACGGAATAGTAGTTCCTCTTCTGGGCATTGAAGGAACGCCAATCTGAACTTTTTAGAAATTATTTTCGTCTGGAAAAAATGATTGCTTACCAGCGTTTGGTTCCCTTCCGTTGATAAAATTCACAAAACTCTTTTCATAAAACTCGTCAATAATCTTATCGTTAATGTCGAAGCTCCGCATGTGAGTTCCGATGAAGTGTGGCATATCAAAAGAATGCATAGGAAATGGTCCTTGACTGAAATTTAGTAAAAAATTCAAAGCATCTGAGAATATTCGAAAAATTCACTGACTCGTACTGCATCAAATACACATTCGATCCTTTTCTAGTAAATAAGAAGCTAAACATCGCGTTAAGGGTAAACACCACTTGAGAGAGATAAGAATCGCTGACTTCTAGAAAAATACGAGTAAATTTTCGCTTTGTTCCATTTTAATCTACCCTCCTCAACTGACTTCTTGATTTCTTATCCTCAAAATATTTTTTTCTTATTTCAGCTGGATGCTCGACCATGAGAAATGCTCCAATATCGTATATATCATCATTTTGGAAGTTGAACTCATAACGAGTTGAGCTGCAAATCATTGGCCTAGCCTGTAAAATTTTCATAAAAAGACGAAAAGCTTTCAAATTTGATTATACTTACTATACAGTTTACAGTAAAATTCTTGAAATTGGTCTTATCTTCGACGAGCGGTGGAGCAAACAAAACACCGTCGAAAAGCAGGCCCTCATTTTCTTCCAACATTCTTTGCTTTTGGAGAAGTACATAAGCATCCACAGATCTCAGACATTCTACGATAGCTTCAGTTTCGGCTGCAGTCGTAGATGACGGACGGTCTTTGGATGGGACGCACTAAACATTAAAAATCAGAGCATTTACTTTACAAATCCAATTTGTGCAATTTTCATCTAATCATGCTTAGCTAAATATTATGGTTCATAGCCTGTATCATTACAGCGCCCTTTTCCCATCAAAACGTCCGCCTCCGCGCCACGTTCGCGCGCATATGGCGTGAGTGGGCAAAAACCTTCATGGTGCGGGACGCGTTGCGGACGCGTAGTTTTCACGCAAATGAGACTGCGCGATTGAGATGAACTATCTTTTCATTTCCAGCTGAGAATGGTGATGATCGGGATTTTACATTTTGTGTCCCAAACTGCCTTATATGTTTCTCGCTTGATTATGATATTTGATCAGTTTCAATTATTTACCCCGACTTCGTAAGCTACTCGCCATGTTAGATCCGCACGACCAGCACCATTTCGATAATTAACAGCTGGACTCAGTGCGATTAACTGTTGAAACAAGCGCTTCTCAGGATCGACAAGACTGGAAAGACAAGAGTCTGCTCATCAAACTAAAAAGTTACGATTATTATTTTTTGTTCTGACCTTGACACAGCAAACAGCAGTGCGATGCTCCCGCCTTGAGAATGGCCCATGAGCGTCACTTGGTGGTGATCACCACCAAAGTTGGAAATTTCTTGGTGCACAAACTCTAGCCCAACAATAATATCTAAAACTGTTCCATAAGAAATGTACTGTCAAAGTGCAAAGATACCATGGTAAATCGAACCATACCGTAGAGTGCAAGATTACGTGGCACTACGTAATCATTTTCGAATGCGAGTACACCAAAGAATCCTAATCGGAAAGCGGAAATAACAAAGACAATGTCTAAAAGTGCAAATATAGGTGATAAGAAAAACAGAAAGGTGAGACATTACCTTTTGAGGAGTAACGATCAGTTATGTACTGATCATCGAACATTACAGCAGAATCATAGTTCAAAGCTCCACCATGGATGTAGAAGACAACTGGGCATGAGCCTGGCTAGAAATCTTTTGATTAAAATTAATATTTTTGTATCGAGTTGAACAATAGTCGACAACTTACATTTGACATACACTTTTCGCTGGTGAAGATGTTTATGTATAGGCAATCTTCACTTATATTTTGCTGGGGTGATGTAGTCATGGTAGAATTACTCATACAAGCGGCACTAAAAAGAATTTTTTGGTGAATTTGCGGTATTTCACCGCGGTTCTTTTAGGACAATGAGTGATATACTTGCTTTGAGCCAAAAGTTTTAAAGAATCAGAAAATAATCTAGCCTTGCAATAAATGTGAAGGAAGTAGTGCACAGCTTAAATTGAGTCAATTTGAGAAAAACAATTTTACCTATACTGTTTTGCTGATTTTACTCCTCTCCACGGCTTTGGAGGTATCGGCAGTTTGAATCTACGATTTCCAGTTGGTGGTTGTGCGAAGGGAACTCCCTAAAGTATCAACTTGTGACACAGAATTTCCCAAGCTAGAAAGGAGATGCATGAAGAAGGCTCAGACTTTTTTAGAAGAACAGAAGTAAGTGATTAAATTTATGTTTGGCAAGCTTTCATAAAACAAAAACTCTGCAAATTAAATATAACAAAAACAATAGATAATCTCCTCACTTTGAAAATCCAGCACGATTTATTATATACTGATTGAATTGGCGATCCTTCCAAATAACCATAGCTTGTTTGTACTATGAGGTCGCTCGCTATTATAAGTATGGGCAGGAGTAGAAAACTCAGAATCATGAATGTACGACTGCATGTGTGACCTAAGAATGTGTGGTGAGAGATGCAACTGATAAGATATTGCTTTGGCAGTGAATCCGTTATTTTTCCATTTGTTCTAGAAATTTTGTACCGAAGGACAAACAGTAATGAAATTCACAGAGCATGCGACTTTGAAGAAGTGAACAGGAGCTCGAAAGTAAATGGTGAGAATATTTGGTAGTTTTGAGTGCCTGATACGGTGCTTGATTTTAAACAGATACTGCTCATTTTGGTCCGTACGCACGTACATCCGCGATGGGGAAAAGACGGGATCTAATGTGAGAGGGCATTCGCCATATCCCGCCACTCTGAATATCTTTCTTCTTCCTTCTCCATCTTGCTTATGAAGGTTCTCATACCCTTATACCTGCGAGTGGGTGCCAGGTCACATGGTCGTTTTGACCCATTTCGACACAATTTTTTTCGAAATCATTTCCGGTGGGAGAATTTGTAATCATTTTAAAGCTGTTCAATTATTTTACATAAGCGCAAGGAACCATGAACTTATTCTAGAATATCTTGCTTGCTTTTAACGGTACAAAAATACATTTTTCTTTAAACTCTTATCGCCATGCGAATCTAGCCGGAAAGGCTATAAATGATAGATTGAAGTGCCTTGCTGCTGCTTATTTCGCCTCTTCAATGAACTTTAGTGCACTTCTCTATACTGAGCAAGTCTTATCTGTTCATCGATGATAGTATGTCATTATCATTATGACAATGTTCATTTCGAAACTGTTTGATCGAAATGAGTCAAAGTTATAAAAATTGAAATTTCATCGGCTAGGTAGGGTAAGGCAAACCCTTGGTAAAAATCCTGTTGAACATGAAGATGACATGTCAAAAACGTGGCAGAAAATTGACGCCTTTAATTGAGAAGTTGAGATAAAATATGGTACAAGGACAAAAGCAAATTTTTTCTTTGAAAAAATGGGTCCAGAAAACGGAAAAGTACCCAAAATTGTACGGAGGATATACTACGCACTGCTAAACATGTTCATAGTAGATATAAGTAAAATCTCAGCATATCGAAATCTTCGATAAACCACTGCTCGCGAGCTAGGGATTATCGAAAAATTCGCTGTCTTCAGACTCTATTTCTCCTGTCGAAAACATACTTGGCATTAGCAGTGCCGTAGTCTATCCTCAGTACAATTTTGAAGCGATTCATTGACTTATCGGGAAGATAGGACACTTTGGAAATGAGAGGTGATACCCGGAGATCCCCAAAGGATCTTCAAGGGATCACACAAGATGGCAAAAAACCAGTCTTGTATGGCAGTAGCTTGGCAACCATTATGCGCAGGTATAAGGGTATGAGAAGCTTCATAGCAAAATAGAGAAGGAAGAAGGATATCTAGAGTAGCAAGATATGGCGCATCCCTCTCAGATCCTCTACCATCCCCAGTGGGGATGTACTTGTATACGGGCCTTAGATGCGTTTAGCTCTTCTTTAGGCTCCAAATTTCAGAAACATCCTGGAAATGGAAACTAGGAAATTTCGATTGGATAATTAGTCCCTGCTGAACCGATAGCTCGTAATTTTATGGGAATCTGAAGCTTAAAAAATTTCCAAAGTTCAAAACTTTATAAATGAAGCTAAATGTCTGTACGTATGCGTGTGTCTATGTGTGTGTCTATACGTAAGTTTCGAGGAAAAATTCATCTTTTTGAATTGATCCGGACCAAACTTGGCGCATCTATACAACGGGGCGGGGTGGGTGTAGTATGCCATTTTTCGTTATCGATTGGTATCGATTTTATCAATCTTTGCAAAGTTTGAGTGCGAGGGTGGGAGTTGGCACAAGGGGGTAAGCGGGCATGCTGATTACGAAAGAATTATTGACAGAGCCGGGCCGAACCGAGTTTGCCAGCTTGTTCTGAGCAAAGTAAGCTGAACGCAGCATTTAACATCTTATTGCCTTGTACAGAGTATTCAAAATCAGTGGTAAAGCTTCTGGAAAAACTTTCATCCCTACCGACACATAGAGGCTGACAATTGCTGTTTTGAGCCTTATCCACGGTCCATCTCGTGGAAGAACAAAGTAGAGGAACATCTTTATTTATAATACAACGAAATATTTATCACTACTAGACCTATATCCTTTTCATTCTTCTCAGACACGGGAGAGGGCGAGCCGCGGCCTTTTTCAGGCTGGAATTTCGCAGCTCTCGCGGCCCGGCCGGAGAGTGGCGATGAGCCTCAACTCGGCCGCAGGTGGGCCTCGGCTCAGCCGCAGCTGGTTGCTGGGCCGTCCGTAGTTCATTCTGGCTTGGCTTAATTTGGCCTTGGCGCAACATGGCACATAAGAAAATACGCAGTAAAGAACAAAACTGAGGCCACCGATATAGCAGCTTCGGAAACCAAGTCCGACTTTAAGATTGGATAACGCCAAATGCTATCCAAGCTTGTTTGCAGAACAAAACACATATTGATCTTGTTTCTGCCTGAAAGATGGAAACACATCTAATGCAATAGACATTGAGCGCAGTCTGGCCATGCGTCGTACATCACGGTATCCTTTACGCTAAGACACTAGGAGCGGTCGAGCCGCGGCCTTCATTTGACATGGACCGGGGCTCGGCCAAAGTTTCTTACACAGATTTTGGTCCGCGGCTCAGCCGCTGCAATGCTCTGCCCTATCATTAAGGGCCGCTGAGCCGGTCCGTTTCCTCCCGCGGCTCGGCCGGTGCAATGATCATGACGTGAACGAAGGGCCACGGGTCAGCCGCACCCCGGCCACGCCTCCAAATTGAGGCCGCGGGCGGCCGGAAAGGCCTTTTGGGGCCGCGGCTCGTCCGCTCCCAGTGTCTGAGTTGACTGTTCAACTCAGACACTGGGAGCGGACTTGTTTGACTTATCATTATTTGCAAGTCTTGGCTTATCTAATACAATGCTAAACTCTAATTACATTTCATTTTCTATCTTTCTCTACCTTTGCTGCGGGCCTTCCTAATTCTCCTTTCTATTATACTTTCATTCCAAAGGGAGATGCTGTAATTATACAGACATAATAAGAAGGAAGCATAGTGTACCGACCCGGATGACATTAGCACAAAGGAAAGAGAACCAGCAAGCGATCCTCAGCTACTTTCAGGCGGCTTATATACGCGTGATGGCGCGTCGCGTGCTTCTCACAGTATGATACTGTTCATCATGAACAAGAGTTCATGACACTCCCAACTTCGTTTTCCTCTTATTTAGTACAATCTCAAACTGCTGAGTAATAAAAATTGCCAAATAAATGTACCTAGGAGTCAGTAAAATTTTACATACAAAACTTTATAAATCTAGAGTTGATTCAGTCATGTAGATTAAGATGTATTCAAACATGTCTAAGAAGAAGTCGGTGACGCGTTCTAGACGAAGCAGTTAGATTGCACGCCGGTGACGTCCTACTTCCAGTTTGGCATGGAAACTTTCTCTCTATCACCCCTTTTCAATGTTACTCTCCTTTTTCCTCTAATGTACTTATTCATTTCGTTCAATTTTTTACTAACCGACGTCCCCCGTTCAGCCCGGGCTGTAGACTGGCCTGGCATAGTGATCAAAACGTCTTGGAACTCACAATTCGTCTCTCTCTTCATTCTAGTACTCGTCCCCTTTCCATCTCCCTTCCAGTTTCGCTCCTAATTTGCACTGCATAGCTCGTGGTACCTGTAGTTGTTGTCTTTCTTCTTGATCGCCTCTCTTCGTGACGTTATCGTCGTGGCCGCAAAAGCAAAATGCAAATAATTTTTACCGCTCTCTTCTACTTCACTTGGGGAAATGATTTGATAGTAATTGAAGAGCTTTCATTTTAAGTTTCACAATGGGTAGCTAGTTACTTTTATTGATTTAGTAATTTCGTATTACACATTTCTAAACTGATCACCAGAAATTACAATTATAGAATTCCGAGCTAATGAAGCTGCAGTTACAATGTTACATTTACAATGTAAAGTACTAGAGATTTTACAATTACCAGTTTGTAAAAGTCAAGTTACTATTACGGTTACTTGCGTTTTCCATACAATCTGAATTTCACAAATAGTTACTTCAATTACAGTTATAACAATTACAGACATTACAATTTCATTTTGAAAACTCAGTCTCTCGTCATATCGAGTTCATAAAGGCGGAACGCGGAGTGATGCTTGTCTGCCTCCCTGTCTGTTTCCATCCTTTCACAATAGTAGCATAGCGACTTAGAAGGACACGAAGACACAAGGGTTACCTTTTTTTCAAGCAACGTTCACACTTTTTCATTTCCCTTACTCTATAATACCTCTCTTCCAGTGTATCGTACTGTCTGCACCCAATTGCATAATAATCCCTAGCGTGATAAATACATACGGCGGATACCTCTTGGTCCTAACGATGGCGATTTCCCCTTTTACTTCTTTTCTTTTTCCATTTCTTCGCTCTTTCAGTACTACTCCATGTTTTTCATTCCTTTAACTGCTTTCCATGTAAATTTTCTTTTCAGTATCTGTTTTCCATTCGCTGCATCTGAGCTGTGTGGAACTGCAAAGCCTGATGTATTTAAAGTTTTACATGTGTAAAAAATTGTCATAATCATCGATTTTTGATCTGTATCATTTATCTTTATGGATTTTGCGAATTTCTCCACTGTTGCTAGAGAGGTTCCTTTCCGATTCTTAAAACTTCTCGATAGAGAAAAATTATGGAACCATCTTTATCAACATTTCAATTAAAATTTAAAGGCCTACGGCGATGGTTGTTAGCTTCCTTTCCATGTTTTCAAGTCTTCCATTTGTTCGGATCAATTCGCGGATTCTCGTTGTTGAATGGAGGTCGGGTGGTTCCACGAAGCGTCCAAAATTCACACCCTTTCAATTCCCATCACTATCACCTGGCCTTGCATCTCTTCATCTCTATCCGGTGGCAGATAAGCGGTTCCGGCTCCGCGGGTAGTGGATCGTTGAGTTCGTTCTGCTCGTTTTGGTTATTCATTTCTCAATACATTTTCGGTAACATTGTAGTTTCTTTATTGTAACAATACTACGAAGCATGCGTATTTTAAAAGAATTGCTTTAATGGTAACAAATTGATCCTACATGCAGATTAAAGAAAAAACGGAGCAGCCTCGTAGCGTAAGGAGAAAACGTAAATGATCCGAAGGAGAATGGACATCGACATTACCATCAGCAAGTGCAAACTGCTGCTTTTTCCGTTGGGAATTTAAACATACGGCAAGATCGCTGCGATGATAAGCGTTACAAGCGCAATGATGGCAATTACACTCACTGTTTAGAGGAAGTGTCTTTTACAGATACCGAAGAAATGCATTACGTCGGGCAGGATAATTGTGAAATCCCTGATGGATTCTTAGTCTTTTTCCTATTTGAAAGTATTTCAGAATTGGTTTCATTTCATTCATGTAACTTGACGTTCCTTGCAATTTGAAATGCTGGGTGTTGGGTGTTCTCCGCATTCTGTATTCACAGTTGCGGCGTTTGAAAAGCATCGCACTTTGTTTTTGATTCATTCACAAAAGAGAGTGAACTCTTGATGCGAACAAAAGACTTGTGCCGTTGTATGTGAAACGTTCGAGTAGCATGTTATCTCGGCGACGGTACCTTTTATGCAACTATAGCTATACCCTCTTACTGAAATGGGAACGATATTACTAGTGAAATCGGTGTCTTGTAGGTTTACTTCCATCACCGTAGCTTCTAACGTTATTGTCAACTGTGGTCATTCCTATGTATATCATAGGCTCTCCATTCTCATTCTATGCTATAATGCCACAAGGTAATGGTACAGGCATAGAATGTGGATCCAAAAAGGTGTTTGAAGTGCTTCCTCATAAGTATTTCATGCTTTTTTCTTTAGTTCTTCCAATCGTAGATGGGGAGGGATCTTAAAGGCACCCTCGATTTTGAGATTTGAGATTTTTAGCACCTCTTGCGCCCGCTGAGTCCAAATCCAAGCCTAAAATTGAACGAAAGTCTCAAATCAATGAGTTCTGGATGCCCTTCAGAATCCGCAGTAGACGAGCATATCTAGCTCCTGCAAGTCAGCCGCGGGCCAGCTGCGGGCCCATCGCAGGGCAAAGATGCATTCTCGCATGATCCGATCGATTTGAGCTTTGCGACTGTTAAGCGAAATCAGAGTGGGCGGGATGAACTTTACGCCCATTTGCTAGGGAACGGCTAAAGTGGCGGATCCGTCTTCCGAAAAATTTTCGAAGCGATTTTCTCGCTTTGGAAGCAACTTTAGACAGCGCTAGTTGGCCAGTTACACAGTTGAGGGCCCCGCAACCTTTAGACGTCGAAATCTCATAAACCCCAATTTGGGTGGACGGTGCCTTTAGGTTTTTCAAAGTTATGGATTTCGTGGGCAAGAATTGTTGAAGTTTTTATTACTTTAGTAGGGAAATGCCAAGGCGTTACGTATGCCTCGACTTTCCTCGGTAAGATGGAAAGAATGCTAAGAAGACAAGTCAGCTTTTTTACCGCCTTGAGATTGAGCGCCGTAGGCATGACGTTGAATTTCGATTCAAGGTTTGGAGTGGATCGGCATATCTCTTTATATATGAACCAGTGCATCACTTCTGCTTCGCAGTGGTTCGCACTGGTCCCACTGTCTGTTTGCTTTACTCATTCCCACAATAATGACATTGAAACTTGCAGAGCTATGCAGACTTCACGAATGAGTTGTAAACAACCACTCATTTCTAGAGCTTTTTCATGTGAGATCGGTAATTTCGCGTGAATGAAATCTAACAAATGCAAATTCAAATCGGTTTATGGACTTCCTATAGCTTGGTAGTCCCCTCAAGGACAACAACCGTGGGCTACTCTGTGCAAAAACCTTCACAAATGATCAGGTAAAATCTTGGCTAATTGAACATTTACACAAACAATTCTTTTTGGCGCCCTTTTCGTAATAATAAACTTCTGATCATTTTTTGGGCTAAAGTCCAATGCTTGTAAATGAATAACAATCAGATATCGTTGAAATGCATGTCAATTGTTTTCCATTAGGAGCTTCAATGTTTTCATTTCTCTTATCAAAAGATTTCTCACACTATAAACATTCTCATGTGAGTCGTCAATTCAAATTGAATTCCTAACTTGGCACCATTTAAAGTATCACAGGATTTTCGTTGGCTTGCAAATTTATACAGCTTTTCCCCACAAATGCATTTTTTTAACAGAGCGGAGAAACCCTGGGCTTTCTACGAGTTGTCCTTCTTCAGTAGATTTTGAAAGAACTGTTCCAGTTCTTATTTCCCTTCACGGAAGCGTGTTCGATGTTATCGACTAACAATAAGTATGTGCATTATGGGTTCTTCAAATGCTTGAGTTCCCTTCACAATGTACCTCGAGGTATTTCAAAAGAAACAAAAAAGGCAGATAAGGCGAAACAAACCAATAAATAAACATGGTATAAGTGCTGTATAAAGGCGATCAGGCTCAATACAGTCTTATCGAACAAGAGTTTATGACAGTTGCATTCTTGGTGAAAGACTAGTGCAATTTTGATAAATTCATGAGTAATAAACGTAAATGTTAGAGCAATATTGTAAAACAAGAAGTTGGAATTTGTTTAGCTATATGCAACCTTGGAAAAATTCAAAGCAATTTTTCCATTTGCTGAGTTTTTCTATTTTGTAATGCATTGGAATGAAATTGTCAGACTCGTGAGATTTATCTGTTGTAACATAATAAACAACCATCCATTCTTCTTCGTATTTCACCGAAAACGGCGGATGTTGCCACCCCGGTGCCGCCATGGAATTCGAGCAAGTGATTGGCCCATAACTTGGTTTGAAATTGCCCTCGCTGTGATGAGCGGTAGCCAATATTTCGCTTTTCTTCATATTCTTATACATTTTGATTCAGCAGTGGATGTCATTGTCATAATATACTACGTATACAAAATTTTGCAAGAGATGCTAACATACGAAGAATTACATCGCAAAAGCGAGCAACAGATGGCCGAATTGCAAGCGCTGCAGAACAAAGGAATGGTTTGTCAAAAAGCTTGAAGCAATCACAATAATTTACCTTCATTTTCTGTTATTTAGCAAGTAGCAGTTCCAATAGCTTTCATGCGCAAGATGAAAAAGGAACTGCAAACTACTGAAGGGTTTGATTCTGAAGTACATGGAGCTAGTCCAGCACAACCACTTCTAAGCGATGTCGTCACGGGAGAAAGCGCTGCTTATCCCAGGAAACCAAGTTCACTTCCAGTAAACAGCGGATCAAACCGAGCAGCTGTGTCTTCAAAAAATTTCGCATAGTGTCAGCAAACTCATGTATTCATAATTATAATATCTCTTAATTGATCTTGCATTCATCTTTTACAAGTTTTTGTCAACCGAAAGCGTACAAAATGAGTGCTAAGCAGCCTTTAGCCCGTTTTGAGTTACAAAATTTGATCAGAGCTAGAAGATGTTTTTCTCTTTTCTTTCTTATTCAAAAAAATGCAAGATTGAATGCATATATATGGAATGCCATCACGTGATGAAGTCTCCGTTTACAAAATGAAAAACAATCTAGCGTTTTACAAGTAACATTGTATACAAGACAATTTATCACAGTCACCACTAGTGGAATTGATATTTTCAAGCTTTAAACAAGGAAAAAAGCGAAAATTTGAATGTTTTTGCTTCCAGAAAGGCAGGTCTTAATCGACATAACAGTATCCGGATTCAGAAAGCAAACAATGTGTTGTGCTGCCTTGTATGGTATATACAGATCTCTGTGTTAAAGGAATCAAAATAAAACCGTATGACTTCCAATAACTTCCAAGTTCCACTTTCTTTAAACCTGGGCATTGTTCGTATTGACGAAGTATTCTGTGCCAAACAGGTTTGTTAGGTGATCTTTATAATCCAATCGAGGCCTAACGTTTCGACGCCTTCGTCTTCCTCAGAGGCCTGAAAATGGCTCAAAGTGTCATCTGTAGCTCCAGGCCATCAAACACCCTTCCTAATCCTGCTAGTTCTCGACTTTCGCCTGACTTCCCTATTGCAAAAACGTCAGGGCGGAAGATGAACATACCGACAGATCACCACAATGCGAGTTTCCGCACCGGAAATGATGGTCACGGCGGAAGAATGAAGTATACCATAGATGACCATCGGATGTTATCTACAGATCGCATAATGATATGAAGGGAAGAAAGTCGGAGGTTATGGACACGCACTCATTTTTGTTGTTCATAGCTGGATTTTTCACTGAAATCCAGAACGATTCTAACGCTTTCCTAGCCGAGGTTTCCTTTTCGTAAGTCAAGATTTTACATCTGATATTAAGTCATCTCCACCATGCGTTTCAATTCTATGCCTGCCCAGAGGTGATAACTGAGTTTTACGCCTTTTATCTGTCATGTGTTCGTTTATGCGAGTACCTAATGGTCTTCCTGTCTCTCCAATGTAGAGTGCATTACAGCTAAGACATTCACAGACACGCAGACAGTGGCAGGGATTCAAAGAGATGCGTGAACTCGTTTCAAACGGTTCAGTACGATTGTCTGTAAGCGATAAAGGTGGCGAGTTTGTGGTAATGCCCCAAGAGTTAGACCGCCGCATAACAACAGCCCATCTAGCCGACTTTGCAACGTACAGAGTAGTTTCTGAGAAAGAATTCCAGTTGCAATGCAAGAAACTGAATGACACTTGGACGGCAATAGGCAAATCTGCCGGACTAGAGGATAGATTTATAAGCAGGTTGAAATTGAGGAGTCCGAGTTGTCCAGTGTTTTACAGCCTTCTCAAAACGCACAAGCTTTCTTTACGGGACATGAACTCAATGTCAGAGGAAACTTACAAAATTAGACCAATAATCAGTTGTGTAGGCGGCCCTACCGACAGAATCTCGTGGTCCTTGAACAAAATAGTGAGCCAGCTGCTATCAAAGATACCGGCACATTTGTCCAGCTCGCATGAATTTATCAAACAACTCCAGAGCGCTAGGTTTGATTCGAGCGCAGTGATCGAGTCATTTGACGTGATCTCACTCTATACCAATGTGCAGAATGAGCAAGCCTTGCAGGCTCTATCGGAGATGTTGGATAAATATGGTGGTACTATGAATATGTTTGGACTGGGCAAAGCGCGAATCATGACCCTAGTCAGCGAATGTTTGAAGTGCAACATCTTTAGATGGTCTGGGACCTATTACTCCCAGATACGCGGCTTAGCTATGGGTCAAAGATTAGCGCCAGTGCTCGCCATTTGCTTTATGAGCAAAATTGAAGAACCGGTATTAGCTCGCATGCCGCTGATGTACTGCCGTTACATCGATGATTGCTGTATTGTCACCTCCACGCAGTCCGAAATGGACATGTGTTTCGATCTTTTCAATCAGCAATCGCAGTATTTAAAGCTCACTCGAGAAGCACCAGAGAACGGGTGGCTACCCTATCTCAACGCGCAAGTGAAGTTGTCCAAGGGCATTGTTAGCGTGAAATGGTTCCGTAAAGAAAGCTCCAAGAACATCCTTATAAATATAAAATCCGCACATCCAGCATCCGTGAAGAGAGCTGTCATTGGAAACATGTTCAGAACAGCCATGCAGATGTGCTCTGGAGAAAAAGAGCGTTGCGAGTCACGAGATCTAGCGTCACAGATTGCTTGCAGCAATGGGTACCATTCTGTACCACACAGTCAACATCTTAGAAATGGTAACAACATTCATAACGATAATAAACTTCCACTATGACTTCCGTTTATTTCTGATAGCGTCAGTGCGGCTTTTCGAAAATGCATACAACGCGCAGAACTGCAAGATGATGTTGCTTTAGTGTCCATTCCGAACGACAACATCAAAAAGCAGTTAGTTAGAAATAGATTGTATGATCGATACTGTATGTTGAAGCAATACTGCGTAGTATGCCCGCACGGTAAAGTAGGCGACTGTACTAAAGTGGGAGTGATTTATCAAATTGAATGTCTTAGCTGTAATGCACTCTACATTGGAGAGACAGGAAGACCATTAGGTACTCGCATAAACGAACACATGACAGATAAAAGGCGTAAAACTCAGTTATCACCTCCGGGCAGGCATAGAATTGAAACGCATGGTGGAGATGACTTTAATATCAGATGTAAAATCTTGACTTACGAAAAGGAAACCTCGGCTAGGAAAGCGTTAGAAGCGTTCTGGATTTCAGTGAAAAATCCAGCTATGAACAACAAAAATGAGTGCGTGTCCATAACCTCCAACTTTCTTCCCTTCATATCATTATGCGATCTGTAGATAACATCCGATGGTCATCTATGGTATACTTCATTCTTCCGCCGTGACCACCATTTCCGGTGCGGAAACTCGCATAGTGGTGATCTGTCGGTATGTTCATCTTCCGCCCTGACGTTTTTGCAATAGGGAAGTCAGGCGAAAGTCGAGAACTAGCAGGATTAGGAAGGGTGTTTGATGGCGTGGAGCTACAGATGACACTTTGAGCCATTTTCAGGCCTCTGAGGAAGACGAAGGCGTCGAAACGTTAGGCCTCGATTGGATTATAAAGATCACCTAACAAACCTGTTTGGCACAGAATACTTTGTCAATAAAACCGTATGATATTCCTTTCCATCGTCCTTCCAAATGAAGCAAAGGATCCGGTGACGCACTTCCTCTTCAAAAGTACTGTCCGTCCAAAATTCGGTTTGTTTTTAGCATTTCTGGGTCTTTCCATGGCCTTGAATTCGAATCAGGCCCGAAAGGAACAAGCAAACGGACACCTACTCAGATAATCGCCGGGTGCAGGCTATACTTTGGGAAATTCGAAATTTTTTTCGAATATTCGACTGTCGAATATTATTCGAAATCTCAAATTTTCGAATATTCGAATTTTCGAATCATTCGCATTCGAATGATTTATTCGAATAATCGAATAATCATTCGATTCGGTCCAAAGTATAGTGCAGGCGGTCCGCAAACTAGCGCTTTTCTGCAAGCGGTCAGCAAAATTTTGGGGCGTGGTCAAACCTTCAGCAGGCGGCACTTCCTTTTACGGTCGCATATTCTGCCAGCGGGCAGCAATACAGCATTTTCTGCAAGCGCTCGGCAAATAATTTTTTTCAGCGAGCGCTGGCCAAACTTTCAGCAAGCGCTAGGACTCTTTTTACGCAGTTTCGGGTGTAGCCGAGAAGAGGTGAGACTCTATGTGACAGAGGTGTCATCGTTGGTTTAATCACCCGAGTTTGGTGTACCTTCTTCCAGCGAAGGTACCCTGGGCAGTGCGGTCCTTCACAAAGCACTGTGCGGCCCCAAAAATTTGCATATTCTCGCGGGAAGACCGCGAGAATGCGGCCACTGGGTCGCAACTTGTCCAAAAAAAGACCGCGATAGTTCTCCGAGCGTTCGTCTAATATTGGCCTCTGCAAGCAGACCGCAAGAAATCAGCAAACTGTTTTTCCAGTGCCTGCTTGCTCAAAATTGGCATGGCCGCTTGCCTCGGTGATTATCTGAGTAAAAACGATTTTGCCTTTGACGCGTTCGAATTACAATTTCCCATTTGATCGGGTCAGCTGCGTGAGGCGTTTGATTGTACCGCGGTTTTCCCCTTATCACTGGCCACTTTGGATTCCAAGGAAAAAAGGAAGATTCTGTAACCAAAATGCTATTGTATACTAAATTCCAGGTGTAGAACAACATGTAAGAATTGAAAACTTATGAGAACGGAGAATTTTTGCCATCCTCGGAGTGGCATTAGATGGTCATACGCTTACCTAATTTGGAAAGCGCGCTCTTCATTTCATGCAGGTTTTTCATATACCCCGCGTATAGGACGCGGGGATTTTTTCTAAGATCGAACAGCACAGACACGCCAAAGTACTTCGTGACCAAAAACTATTTAGGCTGGCTTCATACTGATTTTCATGTTCTGGAACTGTTTTTGAACAGTTCCAGCACAGTGCGAGAAGTGTGCGGGAACAGTTCCAGAACATGGGAATCAGTAAGAATCCAGCCTTACAGTGCTGCATATTACCCGAGAGTATCGTGCTGCATAAGTGTCTTTTTCCGAAAAAAAAAACAAGTTGGCTGAGCGGCAAGCTTGAAAAACCGAAAAAGGTGCGTCTTATATGCGTGAAATTGGGGTGACTTACACTTTGATGTAACTCCCTATTGGGATACATACCAGAGTCAACGTGCGTTGCAAACGAATGGTTTTCCACTTGTTCTCAACAAATAAATTTCAGAAATTTGCTTGCCACAGCCTTCAGTCACATGATTTTTCCGCAGTACTTTACACTGTGCTCCTACTACCTCTTTGCGTGATTTGAATAGTGCAAAGAAAGAACTCTAAAACGAGTGTGCAAACCTTCTTTCATAAGAAAACTTAAATAAAATTTATTGACATCTAAGCGAGCTTTGGTTCACCTAGAACCCAAAAGAATAAGAAAAATTGATTTCAAAAACAAGGTTCAGACCTTCAGTTCATCAAAGGAATCGCCCCGATTATTTATGAAGTTAGCAAGAAGGGATGCCAAAGCTAAACATCTTTGAAAACTTAGGGTTAGTGAGGCAACGAGTGAAAACAGGGGCGCAGACAAAAAGGGGAAACTTCAGAAACGAGAGAGTTTCGGTTCCTGGTCGAAAATTTGCGCGCATTCCCAACATAAGCATGCTGTATATCACTAAATTTTAACTGAATGATGAAAACTGACAACTCACGAAGATCAAACTATTCGCAACTATCCAAGACACATTGTTATCCAAAAATAGCCCTGGGCAGTCCGACTTGGTCTTGCTAGCACTCTTCGCTTTGACTGGGATGTATAAAGCAGAGAGCTAACGTATAGGGCTAGTTTATATTATTGAATTAGTAGAATCTTCTACTCTCCTAAGCAATCCTTCAAATGCTGTGAATTGAGCTAAGTCCCGAGATCTATGGGAAAGCATCACAATTTATTGGACTATTGAACCGGGAGATTGGATGCTAGACCGCAAACTATGGAGAGATGAGAAGTAACTTGATGGCTAAGAGTGTGGAACGTTTACACCGTATTCTCACTGCGCCTCTAGAAGCAATTCAAATGTAAGAGAACAGTTACTGAATCTGGATCTTCATGATTAATTTGGACAATACTTATCGCATTTAATATTTTATTTGTTATTATTAGTAAAAGAAATCAATTAATTCAAATTGCAGGTTTTATTGCTCAGAAAGAAGATTACCTAAGGATTACAATGATGAGTCAACTTTTTAAGCAGCCTTCGCCATGTAATAACTGCTTGCGAGGCAATTTTTTCAGGCTTCCGGGCACTGCCGTACGAGTTATCATGGGGAAAGATTGCTGATAAGTCGTCGTTTGCTATCAGTGGCCATATAAGTACCGTGTAGGATGACGCTATTCCTATTTCATAGTACGTTTTTCAACAAAGTTTTTCACTGAATTATAGAATTGTCGTCTTGTAGGCACCTTGCATCTGTTAGAATTTCTATCAAAATTGTCGTAAACATCTTCTCTCATTGTATGAGAATCAACTCGTTTTCCCCTTTAATTTAACATCCCGCGGCTTTTCAATGTTAAAAGTATTGAATTTTTAGGATGCAAATTCTGGTCTTATGCTCGCTGGTGCTCAGTTGCTTTGCCACTCCGGTTGTGCAGCAGTCCCCCTCGGAACTGGTAATTATTTTCTGTTCAAAGTTCACCAGAATATTAACAACTTCGATTATATCAATAGCTAAAATAAGTGATTGATATTAATTTAATTGAATATAGGCTAGCTATGCTTACGCTGTCGATTTATCTGCACCTACCACTACCTCAGCCTTCCTCTGTATGAGGCAGAGTCTTTACAACGTTGCCTTCATCAGGTGAAAAAGAGTAAATTTTATAAAATTCTCATGAATTTCTACTTGCAGAGCTTACGTTCCCACTGGGCAAGGATCTTTCGATTCTTATGCATGCGCTAATATTCAAAATGCTAATGCAGGTAGATATGTGTAATCAACAATACGCTCTATGAACAATAGGAGAAGTTTAGCTGGACTTGGGACCGAGGTCTACATGACACCACAACCAAACTCGGTCAAAACTGGGAGCCAGCAATTTGATGAGATGTACGGAGGTCTCAAGAACGCCAACATCAATGTGCGATCCGTCTGGATCCAGGTAAGAACTTGAAAAACAATACTGCTACGCTTCAACACCAAAAATAAGCTATTTGCAGGTTACTTCACCAGTGAACTGGTTTTCTACCTCTACCAGCAATATCAACTTCCTTAACTCTATTCTCTCTAGGGCAAACGTCTGTTCCTAATGTTTAGAGAATCAATCTTCTTTAGAGTCAGTTTTTTTAGCAATACGGCCTTTCTATCGGTATCTACACTAGTATCTACGATTGGAACCAAATTACTGGTGGAGCAACCATCAACAATGCCATGCTCTGGTACTGGAACACCTATGGTAGCGGTGTCTCGAATGAGTCCCCACCCAACTACAGTGATTTCCGAGCATTCGGTGGATGGAGCACACCCAGTGTCAAGCAATTCGCTCAGGTCGAATCTGTCTGTGGTGTGACCGTCAATAGGTAATAAAAATCTTCATATTCTTCCATCGGTGAAAGGAGATAAAACTGTTCCAGAGACATCTATACCGTCAATGCTGCGCAGAAAGTCGCTGGAATGGCCAAATACGAGAAATCTGAGCAGATTATCGTTGGTTCTCTTGGTCTTGGGAATGCTGTCGCTGGCATGGCCGAAATCAAACAATAAAATTACTTGTATGATTTCTACTAAGTGATGAATAATAATTATTAACACATCCTAAGAACATTTGCGTTGCCAACTTATCCTGCTAATGTTATGTTCAGGAAATAAAGGATAAATTATTGAGCCTAGAAGTAAATTAGATCACTGCCAAAAGTGTGAAAATAATATCGTATGATTTCGCAAATTGAGGTAAAACACGTCGCATTGCGAAATAATGGGCCTAACCGTTCTCACTTGTCACATCGCTCTTCTCCTCCCCCCCCCCCTTATACTCGTCCTGGAAATGTGCGGATTCCAAAAAATTACTGAGAGATTACGAAAGATCAGCCGATCAGCAACATTGGGTTTTTTACTGCATAACCCTAAACACTACCGCGCCAGCCAATCACAAGTTCTTATTTCAGTTTGGCTGGACAGTGTATCACAATACATAGAATCAGCCCTGCGGGACAATTCTAATGGCTTGCCTACTTTAAGTTTTCAGATCATAAACCAATGCTGTCGTTAAAACATCAGGTGTTCTTTCAAACTTTTGCAAAAGCAACGAAACGGATTATTAGACCAATAAACAGAATGATCGCACTTTACAGCCACTAAACTTTGTGATAAGAAGGTACAACGACTAAGGTGCGAGACATTTGCAGCTTCAGCAACCTTAAACGGCAATGCAAAGAGTTTGAAGAGGATATTAAAATGAAAAAAGTATAAATTTGAGATTAAAAAAAAAGTTGAAAACCATAACTTCAAAAGGAGCTCTACGCTGGTTATCATCACGTAAGCACTTATTCAGATATCTTCTGTACCTCTGCACTGTCAAAAAATGAGCTGGTCATATTCAAGCATCGCCGAGCAAGACTTCTGCCCACTGCTATATACGATCGTTTTTCGATAAGTAGTAAACATACCAATGATCAAGTACTTGTCCACACAAACACATCAAGTGTATAAAAAATTCAAATAAACACAAATAGTGGGCTATTTGTCCATACTTGGAATGATACAGAATTGAAGCTGATAACAAGCAAACCTGCGTATGTTTTGTCCATAATAAATTGCAACCTATCGTTACTGTATGCCATGACTGCAATAAAATTTTACAAAGTTTTACATTTTCACCGTGCATAGTGGACTTCCAAAAATGGTAAGTTTTTAGTACTGAATTAATGTAGTTCATGACGTCAAGTTGTATGCAGTGAAAACCGCTCAAACGGCACCGATTCCGGTTTCAATGCTACCTCGAAAAATTCAAGCAGATTGCAGATAACAGCTAGCAAAAGTAAATATTGAAAAATAGTACTTAACACGTTTCGGACCGCGAAATCGCGCGCGGCGAAAAAGAGGGCACTTTCAGCCGTTAGCCAACAAAGGGGCCTTAATTCGAAGACTGCGTGCTACTTCTATAATCAACATGTCATATAAGATCCATACCCAAAGTTGTGAGCGAATTCGAAGTGTTTGAATTTTGTCGCCTGAGAAGGACTACTATGCTTTTTTGGAAGACAGAAACAAGAACTCAGTTTCTAATTGTACCCAAAAGTATCTATGTTATACATCATACACATCACTATCGAAACTACGGTTTTTCTCCTTGAATTCGAAGCAAAGGAAAGTTGCGACGTCGCACGCGTCGTTCGCGTTGCCGCACTTCGTTGCAACTGTTGTTCGATTTGTGCTCATATCTCCTAAACAAATATCGGCGGCATGACTCTACAAAGTCATTTGAAAAGCAGAGGCTTAGGCCTTTGACTTGATAGTCTTGGACTTAAAGAAAACCTTCTTTAAACGTTAGAAAAGTCTCTCAAAGGCGCGTGCTGCACCATGTGCAGCACCGGTCCGAAAGGTGTTAATTCTGACCACCGCAAACTCCTTCATAAGTGAAATTTGGTGCTATGCAGTGTTCACTGCATATTCGAATAAATACTCAACAATTGAAGGTGATTTATCAGTAAGCCTTTTAGTCCCAATAATTGAAATGTTATCATACGGTAATCTTCCTTTCGGCTTTGTATGCAGATTTTCCTTTATGCTACAATTTTCAAAAGACTTCGAAAGTTATTGTTAGTTTCGCAATGTAACAGCAAGCTGAAGCCAGGTGATATAAAGATGTATAGCTTAGGCTTGGAGATTTTTGCTCACTCAGATAAATTCAAGTAAACTAACAAATTGCGTCCAATATGCAAGAATCGGGAACTGATATAATTTCAATTAGCAGATCCGAAAATGAAAAGACAGTGGACGCTAACTTTGAAGGCACCAATTACCTGCGTTCAGCATTTTACAAGTTGCTGTCTTTTTTTCAACCAGTAATAGGAATACCTTCCTCTCCACACTTAATTGTATCGCCACGAGTAAATTCAACAATTTTGGGCTGCAGAACTAAAGTGAAGTTTTGGCTCGATATTTAGCAAACTTTGCCGGAACTCATGGAGTAAAACTTGATCAAAGTAAACACAATGATACGCTGATAAGCAGAGGTCCGTTTGTCTGCGCTCAAGATAAAACAGCCAGCCTTTCCATTCTTTTGTGCAATAAAGCAATGTCATAGCTCCAAATTTACTTCCAAAAACTTCAACGTTTTGTTGATAGAGAAGAATTGAAAAGCCAATGCCGCATTCACTTATAGTAAAAAGAGGAGCTTCGAAAGCAACTTGAGACTTTACGCTGCTTCAATTTTTCCATACGTTTCACTTAGCTGAGTTCTATCTGAAGATAGCCAATCGCCGGAAATGCTTTGGATTTTTTTTCACACCGTAACAAGAGTTCTTCAGTATGCTTTGATAAAAAGAACACTTTTTTCTCCCGTTTTAGTGGAGGAATTCACAGTTCATATCTCAACTCATTTTGTTACACCCCGCATGCATATGGGTTTTGAAGTTTCGTATCAAAAATATTCAGGATGGTGATCTTACTGGTTTCGTTGATTTTTCCTTTGGTAGCTGCCGGACCAGTTGCTATAGGAGCGCAGTTACCACAAGAGCTGGTAAGTAAGATCAGGAGAAGCAGTATTCTCAAGTGATTTTTATTTTACTTACATCGTATGCTCCAGGCTACAAATTACGCCTACGCTTTGGATCTCTCGGCGCAGCTCACACTGTCCGGTGCTCAGTGCTTAAACTCCAATGGGTATTCGACGGTTTTCATACGGTAATTTTTCTTTTAACTTTTGTAAATCGACACAACAAATTTTTTAGAGCTTACTCACCATCAGGTAGCGGCACCTTTGACAGCAATGCCTGTTCGAATATCAATTACGCCCATACTGGTGAGAGTTTGAGAATTTTGGTGTGATTCTTGCTGTAAAAAAGCTCCTTTCAAAGCTGGACTCGGCACCGAACTCTATATGACTCCCGTACCAAAATCTACGAAGAACGCCACCCAGCAAGTGGATGAGTTATACAACGGTTTGAAGAATTGCAACATTGTTGCACGAAGCATTTGGGTTCAGGTATGTGCCAGTTGAACGAAACCTCTACACTTGTTTGTTTAGATAACGTCCCCAGTCAACTGGAACTCCAATCCGACAGTAAACGTCAATTTTATCAACGGTATCAACGCCAGGGCAGCCGTAAGCAATTTTGATCGAACAATACGAAAAACTTCTAAATTTGTTAGCAACTCGGCGCCAGAGTTGGATACTATACGAATCAGTACGATTGGAATCAGATTACTGGAGGAGCTAGCGGGATGGCCAATGGAATTGGATTATGGTCGGTGTTTAAAGAATCTAGTTTCATTTCAGTGTTTAACTTACAGGTACTGGAACGTAAATGGTGCGGGAACAAGTGGAGAGACCGGTGCCAATTTCAACGATTTCGTTCCATTTGCTTACTGGAGTTCCGCAACTGTGAAACAATTTGGTCAAATGGAAAATGTCTGTGGTTACACAGTGAACAGGTGGAAAAATGGGGACTTTTTATGAATACCCAACAAACTGAAATCATACAGGGATGTCTACACGACCTCGGCATTTATGGCCGCCGCACCTCGAAAGGAGTCAGGACAGCCTGTTGTTGGAAATATTGGGTTCAACTAAGTTTTGCAGTGCTCAAACAATTTTCAATAAACCTTTATCTTCACTTTCTACTGGGGTAACCGGCTTCGCTTTCACCCTGTCAACATAATTTGATAAAACACTTTCCTCTCCTAAATCTAATTTCCCTGTCCCTCTCTCACTTCTATATGCCAGCTTCCTGCTCTCCGTGTCTTTTAATCAGTATGTCCACTACTCTCGGGGAAAACTCCTATCCCCGTAGCTTAAATTGTGCAAAAAATTTACAAAATTGCTAATTCATAACCAAAAATAGCATGTGGTACCTATCCCGCCTCGCAGTGTATGTGAGCAAAGTTCGGTCTAGATGCTCAAAAATGGAATTTTTTATGCGAAATGTACGTACACACATACATACAACGGACAAACAGGCAAACATTCAACTTTGAATGTAAGAAGAATAATCTATCTAGTATCACACTAAGAGGATGATTATTTCTACTGACATTTGACAAAGAAGAATAGTTTCAGCATTGTGTCGTGCAGCTTGGCATAGGTACCTCGCGCACACCTAACGCGGACTCACATTGTTGTGTTTGTCTCATTGTCTTTCTTGTCAAGCTTGATTTCGTAGTTTTCTCAAAGCATTTTCCTATTTCCATTCTCCATTTTCCTTTCTCCTACCAGTCTCGTAAACTTGGACTAGACACTATGTGTATATTCTATATGAACGACGCAAAATCTGAGGTACTCCTTTGTCGTAGATGATTCTTGTCCATTTTCAATCCAGTCAGGTTTATATACACTTTGTTGTGCAAAATAATTCGTCGGCTGAGGATGTTATACTAATGAAAACCCGGCATTTACCTGACTAGGATCAAAAAAGTCCCATTAAAAATATTATGATGATAAAAGACTTCTAGTATTCACAGGCTTTGGAGGCGGTGTCCGGCAAATGTGAGAATAAGATGGTGGCAACGTTTGATAGCGTCCAAACAAGCAATACTTTGCGCAAGTCCCATCTCAAACCCTTCGCTTTCGAATCAAAATAATCGCCTCCAAAGCTGTCGCACGGCTGCCTTATCTAACGAATTCACACTGCGTAGAGTGCGCGTACCCCACACAGTTACGGCTATAGGATTCATAACGACTATGGCCTCAATCTTGGCGGGCTCCACGTCCCTACGTTCATAATCAAAATCAAGGGCTTTGGGAAAAGTCCATTTAAGACACTTTCACGCTCCTAAACGGTATTTTGGGGGTGAGTGGGCCTAAGAAGCGGAAAAGGCTTCAGTTAATTTTGCAGGGTTTCTGCCTTCAGTTCCAGAGCGCATGTTCCTAAACGAAAAAATATTTCTAAGGTAGTTACCAATAAACAACCAAAAGGATCTTCTTCATTATATGCATCCCCAAAAACTCTGAAAGACGATATTCAGGTGAAGTAACAAAGCCTGCAATAAGATTGGATCAAATCCCATGTTTTGTAGCCGCTGCAACTTTTATGAAGCGTATCATTGTATTAGGTCGTCCGCAAATTAATGTCCGTTTTGAATTTCAACCGCTAAAGTGCGGTTCATAATTATATGAACACCCAAAATTTTGTAAGTTTTCGGACTTTTTGAGAGAAACTCAAAAAGCCGTTGGTACCACGCGATAGAACACAGCCGAAAACGGTACATGATTCATAAGAATGGAAATCGATGTTAACTGTAGGAGTGTTTCTGCGCTTAATGCGAATTTTTAGCGGTTCATAATTATACGAACACCTCAAACAAAGGTCCATTTTTCATTCAAGATTGCAATCAATTGAGTCCAAATTTTTTGTAGAGTTACAGTAACAATGTCTGACATATCTGCTACACACTGAACCCAGTGCAGTTCAAAAAGAGGACCGTTACTTCTTTCAGAAGGCTCTAAATGCTTTTGAAGTGATTGCGCTCCAAAAACATCCATTCTTCTGTGGTTTACGCGCTCTAATTAGCTTCTACCAAAGCTATGAGATAAAACAAGCTCTTTCGATGTGTATTTTGTTTGACGCTTGGGAAATCTTTGCGTTTTCGTGCCGTTTTTCAACCAAGTTCTAACCTTACCACAGAATTAGTACTTTTTCGAGCCTCAAAACTCAGCTTCTCTCTTGCGCAAACATTTGATATGAAGCAGCTGCATTGCTTGCATGATGATGTTTCTGTGCCAAAGTTTTTGGGTTTTTTCTAGAACTGATCCTGCGACTGTGGAGCTACAAACCAAATAAAGGTGTGATTGCAATAGTAAAAACAGTATTTCTGGTAAAATGACGTCTGCGTGAACAAAACAAACGCTCAACGCTGCTGATTTTTTCTAGCCAAATTTAAGGTCTTGTGAACTTTTACATACTATATGCTTACTTCATTGTACGGCTTCAGAAGCTGAGTTTTGAGGCTTGAAATTGTGCTAACTCTGTGGTAAGGTTGGAACTTGGTTGAAAAACGGCACAAAAACGCAAAGATTTTCCAAGCGTCAAACAAAATACCTATCGAAAGAGCTTATTTTATCTCATAGCTCTGGTAGAAGAGAGCGCGCTAACCACAGAAGAATGGATGTTTTTGGAGCGGAGTCACTCCAAAAGCATTTAGCCCCTTTTGCAAAAAGTAACGGTCCTCTTTTTGAACTGCACTGGGTTTAGTGCATAGCAGATATGTCAGACTTTGTTACTGTAACTCTACAAAAAATTTGGACCAAATGATTGCAATCTTGAATGAAAAATGGACCTTTGTTTGAGGTGTTCGTATAATTATGAACCGCTGAAAATTCGCATTAGGCGCAAAAACACTCCTACAGTTAGCATCGATTTCCATTCTTATGAATCACATACCGTTTTCGGCTGTGTTCTATTGCGTGGTACCAATGGCTTTTTGAGTTTCTCCCAAAAAGTCCAAAAGCTTACAAAATTTTGGGTGTTCGTATAATTATGAACCGCACTTTATAAGTCATACACTTTTCACTTTTAAGTAGGCTTCAAAGTACCATTTGATAAAGCAAAGCAAGGACGGCGATCTCTCTTTAGCAACAACTCTAATCCACCTCGAGTTTTGAGCTAAAAGTTAAAATGATTAACTGCCCGAAAAATCGAGAAAAATTATAACTCAGTTCATAAGAGACCTAGAAAAGTTCTAACTTACTCACGTAAACACTATCCACATAAGACATCTACATATGTACGCCGTTGCCGTATTTTTTCCGTTGTTAGAAATCAAAAAAACGGAAATTTTCATGCTTTTGTTAAAGCGATGCTGTGCCTTTCCCACATAAGTAGATGTATGCTACAAATCTGTAGAAGTACAAACGTGGACTTTCAGCTCTCTACAAGCCTTAGTTCTCGAGAAATATCGTTATGTTTCATTAGTCAGGTGGTCCAAGCTAAAATTCAAATTTCTCGAGAACTAGAGCTTGTAAAGAGCTGAAAGTCCACATTTGTACTTCTACGGATTTGTAGCATACATCTACTTATGTGGGGACGGCACAGCATCACTTTGGCAAAAGCATGAAAATTTCGTTTTTTTGATTTCTAACAAAGATAAAAATACGGCAATGGCGTACATAGATGTCTTATGTGGATAGTTTTTACATGAGCAATAGAATTTTTCTAGGTCTCTTATGAATTGAGTATGATTTTTCTCGTTTTTTCGGGCGGTTGAATCATTTTAGTTTTTGGCTCGAAACTCGAGGCGGATCAGAGCTGTTGCCTAACCGAGACCGCCATCTTGTAGAGCTTGCTTTGCTCTATCGAACGGTTCTTCAAAGCCTAATCAAGAATGAAAAGTCTATGACTTATCGCGGTTGAAATTCAAAACGGACATTAATTCTGGACAACCTAATAGAGGTAAGATATCGTCATGGGAGTTTCTGACAGGAAATCATAATCAAAAAGTAGTCTGAGCCGGTCCGGCGCCTCGTTGCGACGACGGTGAGCTATAGATCACTGTAGAGACAGAAGATTGCAGAGTAGAGCTACATAGCATGTTTTCGGCAATCCACTTGCGATATGGCTGAATGAAGTACAGAGATGCCAGAGGTGTTAATGTGGGAATAAAATGAGCCATAACCAGTGAAAAATATTCGAGAACTGGATGATAAATGATATCAAGCTGGCCCAGTGAGTACATCACGACGGCGAAGGAGTAAAACGCGGGAATGATTGCTTGGCATGTGATGGCCTAAAATGTAGTAGATTGTAAACCAGTTGTTAAGGATTGTCTGATTGTTACCTTCAACAGTTGATTCTGCAAATGTTTCGTACTCTTCGACATTGTATTAAAAGCACACAATTTCTTCACAATTCTTTTTCTTAGCACCAAAATTATAATATAGGCTGGCGTGATTGTACAGGTCACATGCAGTGATGGAATCATTAGTGTCCGACTAGATATGTTGGCTGTACCGCTGACGCATTCCATGCTCGTGTCGTAGCCAAAGACTTCCGTAATTCGTCGTTTAACGACTGCATCGGAATCGCTAGAAAGGTTGAATATCGCCTTAACAAGGATGTTGCCAGCTGCACATTTGGAACGGTAGAAGAAACCTATAAACTGTAAAAAACATGGAACATAGAGGAGAAGTAAGCATTTTGCAACATTTTGAATTTTTGGTGGTGGTCGCAAAAGAATATAATAGCGATAACAAAATGAAAATACCAAAATATACAAGCCGTAGGCGTAGCAGTGCATAAGAAAGCTGAATCTGGAATTCTATAATGTTTGAAAGTATGTATTTAATCAATAAAACGAATGCTACTCTCACCCGACATAGCAAGCGAATGGTCCAATATGCCGACAGAGACCATGTGAAAAATAAAATATACCACCACCGCCAGGAATCATCCTAAACATTGATTAGTAGTAGTACACAATGTTGTTGGCAGAAAATGTGCAGTTTCCAGGGCCCACACAAGAGCTTGCGATCCTTTCCTGGTGAAATATATTTGATAGAAAAATATCAAACCTGTTCAAGAGAAAGATGTCATCAACACAGATGAGAAAATCACAAAAGGCACAGTTCAGTATAAGCATAGAATAAGTACAATTATTTTCGGTGTTTTTGAGATTACCAAATAAATTAACAGACCATTTGCAAATAAAGTGCGGTTCATAATTATACGAACACCCAAAATTTTGTAGGTTTCCGGACTTTTTGGGAAAAACTCAAAAGGCGTTGGTACTGCGCGATAGAACACAGCCGAAAACGGTGTATGATTTATAATGGAAATTGATGTCAATCTTAGGAGTGTTTCTGCGCCTAATGCGAATTTTTAGAGGTTCATAATAATACTAACACCTCAAACGAAGGTCCATTTTTCATTCAAGAACGCAATCATTTGAGTCCAAATTTTTTATAGAGGCACAGTAACAATGTCTGACATATCTGCTACACACTGAACCCAGTGCAGTTCAAAAAGAGGACCGCTACTTTTTTCAGAAGGCTCTAAATGCTTTTGAAGTAATTGCGCTCCAAAAACATCCGTTCTTCTGTGGTTTACGCGCTCTAATTAGCTTCTACCAGAGCTATGAGATAAAATAAGCTGTTTCGGTAGGTATTTTGTTTGACGCTTAGAAAATCGTTGCGTTTTCGTGCTGTTTCTCAACGAAGTTCCAACGTTACCCTTAAGTTAGCACGATTTCGAGCCTCAAAACTCAGCTTCTGAAGCCGTACAATGAAGTAAGCATATAGTATGTAGAAGTTCACAAGACTATATATTTGGCTAGAAAAAATCAGCAGCGTTGAGCGTTTGTTTTGTTCACGCAGACGTCATTTTACCAGAAACACTGTATTTATTATTGCAATCACACCTTTATTTGATTTGTAGCTCCACAGCCTCAAGATCACTCCTACAAAAACCCAAAAACTTTGGCATAGAAACATCATCATGCAAACAATGCAGCTGCTTCATATCAAATGTTTGCGCAAGAGAGAAGCTGAGTTATGAGGCTCGAAATCGTGCTAACTTTAGGGTAACGTTGGAACTTGGTTAAAAAACGGCACGAAAACGCAACGATTTTCCAAGCGTCAAAGAAAATACCTATCGAAACAGCTTATTTTATCTCATAGCTCTGGTAGAAGCTAATTAGAGCGCGTTAACCACAGAAGAATGGATGTTTTTGGAGCGCAATCACTTCAAAAGCATTTAGAGCCTTCGGAAAGAAGTAACGGTCCTCTTTTTGAACTGCACTGGGTTCAGTGTGTAGCAGATATGTCACACTTTGTTACTGTAACTCTACAAAAAATTTGGACTCAATTGATTGCAATCTTGAATGAAAAATGGACCTTTGTTTGAGGTGTTCGTATAATTATGAACCGTTAAAAATTCGCATTAGGCGCAAAAACACTCCTAAGATTGACATCCATTTCCATTCTTATGGGTCATATACCGTTTTCGGCTGTGTTCTATCGCGTGGTACCGACGGCTTTTTGAGTTTCTCCCAAAAAGTCCAAAAAGTTACAAAATTTTGGGTGTTCGTATAATTATGAACCGCACTTTATGCCAAAGAAGCTCATTAGGATTAGGACGTCCATGCTGAAGCAATGAAAGAGGTTTTCGAAACTGACATAAGCAGACATATCTGTGCATGCAAACAATGGAATTGTTGTTAAATATTGCTTCCGCAATTGGAGCCAACGTCCATGACATTCGGAGAGAAAGCATAACAAAGTGGGTTTCTATGAAGATCTCAAACCTAGAATACTTACGACGATTTATACGTGTGGGAGGAATTAGGATACGAGATGATCGCAAAGGAATGAACAGTGATGTCATCGTCAACTTTACTAAACAAGCTTGCTTACCCGGCTCCGCTCGGCACTGTCAAAACACTGTAATAAAGATCCCATCCCTATCCTGTTGTTTTCGAAATCAGCATGCCCACATACCCCTTTGCCAATCCCAGCCCTTCTGCTCAAATTTTGAAACGATAAAATCGATAGTAACAGGTAATACCAAAAACTAATATTGTATTCGGAATCGCCATGCCCACTTACCCCCTGTGCCAACTCTCAGCCCCGTAGGTGAACTCCGCAAAAAAAAATTCGATAAAAATCGATAAAATCGATATCGATCGATAAGAAAAGAAGCCTATGACACGCTACCTGTCCCGAGATGTACGTGTGCCAAGTTTGGTCCAAATCGGTTTAGAAATAAAAATTTTTATTCCGCGCATACGTACAGACAGACATACACACATTCAGCTTTATGTATAAGATACATCAATAAATCTGCAACAAGCTTTTGTCGTTCATAGTGGAAGGTAGAAGATTAGTTAGCAAGGATAGTTCTGAGAGGCTGACGGTGAAACTAGCTATTTTGAACACTGTTTTACTTTTGAGCCTGTGACGAAAAGCTATGTACTCTCACCTTCTACACAACATTTTTTAGTGTTATTTCCTCAATTCAGAATCCTTTCGAAAAGCTCTTCGGCACAGATAAAAATACAAGACGAAGTTCATAAGCAAAGCTGCGGATATCAAGCTCAGGCAATTAGGCAAACCCGATGGACGTTATGGAACATCAGGAGATAGGTAAAGATGTGAAAGTGTAAGAAGATGGCAGGAGATTTTGCTTTTTTTATACAAAACTGTGAAAATGTTTTACTTGAATCATGAAATGTCAGGCAATCGGTTTTCATATCGAAGATCTGATTACCTCTGTAGTTTCCAAATTTGGTTACGCCTTCTCCTGTAGGTTCTTGATTGAAAGCTTGCAGAACTTTGCTTTGTGGAGGAGCATCCCAATTTACGCAAGAAGTGGATCAAGCGAATGAACAGCTTTATGGGCCCGTATGCACGTACATCTCCTTTCAGGTGCGTAATGAATGCCAGCATTGCCATACAAGCCGAGATTTTTACTGTTTGGTGTAATCCCTAAAGAATTTTTAAAGAATCACCCGATGTTAAAGTCTTTTATCTTCACAGAAACTTGATGGAAATATCAAATTGTACTGGTGAACTATCATGGAAGTACTAAGCATGCTTCCAGCTGGCAGTCAGGACTAGATACAGGTGGTTTATAAGCATAAGGCAAATCAGGGAAAACACAATCTGGGTTACGTTTCTTTTCGTCGACGTTTTGTTTTTCAAAAGTGCTTCATGTTTATGGTTCAGGGCTAAAAGAGGACTTTGTTAAATTATTTTCGGGGGGGGGGGGTCAAGGGAGACTTTGCTTTTTGCATATTCGAAAAGCCGCCCCGTGCCGAGCCCTGCTGGCACAGGCTCATCACAGCTTTTATTAAGTTTAGAGGAAGATAACTCATTTGGAAAACAAGGCCAACAAGGCAAACACACCTCCAATTGATATTTCGGCAAGATGAAGAAAGAACGCAAACCACTGAATTCTGCGATTCTGACGTACGTGGTGAAGTCCAGCACAACCCACGAGTGATGTTGCCACAGGGGAAACAGGGGGAAGTGGTGCTCAACCCAGAAAATGAAGCTCACTGCCAGTAAGCAGCGGATCAAACCAAGCAGCGCTGTCTTCAAAAGTTCCGTATAGAGTGTCAGCGAAAGCTACTGCATTTACATTCATCTCTCCGCTGGTAATGTACTCACCTTTTCTAAATATTTCTCAGAGGAAAGCGCATAGGATGGTGTTAAAGGCACCGCTTATCCAGTTAGGAGCCTTGAGCTTTTAGCAGCTTATAATAGTAGGACCCCATATCAAGCCAATGCTCAAGCCGCGGCGCAATGTCGCTTCGCGAGAAAATCACTTCCGTATAACGAAGATGCTCAATACTAACACCGTAAGCTCAATACTTATAACACAGGGTGAAAGCTCCAATCTCATGAGAAGATACGGGTTACCGGCTCACAGTGAGTAGAGTGTCAAAAAAGGAGTGGATTCTCGTATAATGCTCCCTACACAATCTTCTCCATCGTCCTCGAAAAACTCAAAAGCATGGTTGTCTGAATCTTCTTTCTCAAAAAAGTAAGTCCATTTGAAACGAGCGGGCCGCATCTGGTCTGAGACATTCTTTCTCGGATTTTTGAGGAGGAAGTGGACTTTCAGCAACCAATCTTACCAACTATATAGCTGGATCAGCTTAGATTCGGAAGAGGTCTAAATGGTATCTCAGCCAAACTCAGTCAAAACTGGCAGTAAGCAATATAATGAACAGAGGTCTCCAAAACGCCAGCATCGATGTGCGATCTATCTGAATAAAGGAAAATCTAGGTTTGGTCCAAGTGCGACTGATAAAATATGCGAATTACAGACATCTTTCTCACCAAATTGGTTTTCTAACTGTGGCAGAAATATGAGTTTTTTCTGTTCTATCCTTCCTTTCTTTTTTTCTGAAAAATCAATTTTGATTCGAACTCAACTTTTTCAAACAATTTAGTCTCTACATTGGATCTACGCTAATATTTACGTCTGGAATCAGATCAGCGTAAAACTACCGACAGCCGCCATGTGCTCTGATACTGGAATAACTACGGTAGTCTCGCGTGAGTCTCAGCTAACTACAATGGCTTCTACCCATTCATGGACAAACCCAGCGTCAAAGATTTGCCCAGGTAGAATCCGTCTGCGGAGTAACTGTCAGTAGATAATGAGCCTTCACTGCTTCAAGGAAACTAACGAATTTTTTTCTAAGGATATACACTGCCAATGCAGCACAGAGAATTAGTGGAATGGCCAAATGAGAGAAGACTACAAGTTTTTTTGGTTTATTTCTGAACTGCTGTCGTTGACACGGCCGAAATCAAGCAGTATAGCCTCTTTTTTATTAGTTGCTAATATATATTTATTTTCTTCTGAATAAGTCACTATATTACGTATTCCTTGCCAGCGGTGTCCTAACTAAAGAAATTGGTATTTGGGCTGTTACAAAGGATGTCTCGTTTCGCCTGTCATTAGACTTGATGTGTAGCATTTTTCTGCATAAATATTCTGCAACAGGTGAACAAGACATCTATGAAATCATATTCAAAACTTTAAAACAACAGCTTTCTTGTTAAATAGATAATGCCAGCGCATACAAATCTTTCTCAGTCCTCTTCTCTTGGCTGCACGTTTGATAATAATGAGTAGCGAGACGTCTACTTATTATTGTGCAAGATTGCTTTTCAATGATAAAATCGCATCCTAACACTGCCTGTCCACACAAACATATCTAGCGTAGACCAAAGGAAACAAGCACAAAATATGTGCTGCTCGTCTACACTTAGAATGATGCAATATGAGTGCTAATACGGTCAAAGCATTATATGTTTCGGCGAGAAAAAACTACGAAAGCCACTACCTCACACTGCCATAACTTCAATGAAAGTTTCTGGAAATTTTTTCCCAGCATGAGTAGCACTTTTATGAAGTAGAAAGTTCTTTATAGCGGGTTAGTGTAGTTCTTGATGGCAAGGTGGATGACGCGAAGGCCAGTGAGCTATTGGCATGACCCATAATGACTGAATGACTCCAGTCTCACTCAGTCGATTTGTGAAATTCCAAAAAGCTAACTACTATACTGACTGTATCATGAATCCAGGAATTTATGAATTTGCGGTATAGATCTTGTTCATTTTCATACGTACTCATGATATATACGTTGCGAAAAATACGCAGCTATAGCACGTAGCGATTTTGGGCAGCAAAAGCTATGTACTGTGATCCAACAGCTTCACTTCTTTGAACCTATTTCATCAGAAATTGCAGAAATACCCTTTGTAGATAAGTTATCAGAAAATGCTACCGTATAATACCGTTTGTCATGCAAGGTGATGTTCTCCCTGGAAGGTATACAAAAGGAAAGCTGACATTTGCTTTTGCTGAAGAAAGAAAGTATTGCATTAACGCTCTTTTAATTCTAATCAATCAGCGTTTGGCACACCTTTAACCTTTCTCAAGCGTTCATTATGAAAGAAGTTCTCCATTTCAAATATTGAACATGTTGATCAAATTACATTTTTCTCTGCTCATTTCTTTCGTAGCCGGTTGGTTGTAGTTGAGATAACACGGTTTCCACAAAAGTGGTGATTGTGATACATTTCAAAAAAATGTATTCAAAGAACTCGTCGTATGCTCTAAGGGCCGCATGCACTATTATCCCCGCGGGGAGGGGATCGCAACTTAAAAGAATGCTTTATATTTCGAAACTCCAGATACCTGGATTTCACATTGTGTACCTATCCGTAAGTATTCCTACTACCCTTCACTATGAACATGTTGAAGAGGAGCGAGAAGCTGTACGAACCGCATTTCCCAGCTTTTGTATGATCCCTGATGATCCCCGGCTCTTTTCTTTAAAGTCATTTTTCTTTCTGCGAAGTTAACAAATAACCTCCAAAGTTGTGCAGATTATCTAACCCGACAGTGCTAAGCATGTTGCTGATAAGCACAAATGATGTTTTGAAGTCATGAAATTTTCAATGGTCCATAGGTCGAAATTTGAGGTTTACCGAAAATTTCGACTTTTCAAAAACTCATTTGTTCTCATCAGCAACATGCTTAGCACTGTTGTGTTAGATGTTCAGTACAAGCTTGGAAGGTTTTCGTTAACTTCGGAGAAAGAAAAATGACTTTAAAGAAAAGCGCCGGGGATCACAGGGATCACACAAAAGCTGGAAAATGCGGTTCGTACAGCTTCTCGCTCCTCTTCAACATATTCATAGTGAAGGGTAGTAGGAATACTTACGGATAGGTACACAACGTGAAATCCAGGTATTTAGAGTTTCGAAATATAAAGCTGTCTTTCAAGCTGCGATCCCCTCCCTGCGGGGATAATAGTGCATGCGGCCCTAAGCTACGAATTACATATACGCTCTGGATCTCTCGGCGCAGCTTACACTATCAGGTGCTCAATGCATAAGCTCGAATGAAACTCGACAACTTCTGTACGATAATCCTCTCAGCTTTGTAGATTAATAAATAAAAAGACTTTCTTGAAGAGCCTACCACCATATCCATCTCCTGGCAACACAAACGATTTCAGCGGCACTTTCGACCAGGTCGCCTAAATGAATAGCAGCTATGCTCATACTGGTGCTTTTGGGAGTTTTGTGTCAGGCTTGCCGTAAAGAAACTCTTTCGCCCTTTCAAAGCTGGTCGGCACTGAGGCCTAAAGCGCGGTTCATAATTATACGAACACCCAAAATTTTGTATGTTTTCGGACTCTTTGGGAGAAACTCAAAAAGCCGTTGGTACTACGCGATAGAACACAGCCGAAAACGGTGTATGATTTATATGAATGGAAATTGATGTCAATCTTAGGAGTGTTTCTGCGCCTAATGCGAATTTTTAGAGGTTCATAATTATACTAACACCTCAAACAAAGGTCCATTTTTCATTCAAGATCGCAATCATTTGAGTCCAAATTTTTTGTAGAGGCACAGTAACAATGTCTGACATATCTGCTACACATTGAAGTCACTGCAGTTCAAAGAGAGGACCGTTACTTTTTCAGAATGCTCTAAATGCTTTTGGAGTGATTATGCTCCAAAAACATCCGTTCTTCTGTGGTTTACGCGCTCTAATTAGCTTCTACCGAAGCTATGAGATAAAATAAGCTCTTTCGATAGGTATTTTGTTTGAAGTTTGGAAAATCTTTGCGTTCTCGTGCCGTTTTTCAACCAAGTTCCAACCTTATCACAGAGTTAGCACAATTTTGAGCCTCAAAACTCAGCTTTTCTCCTTCGCGAACATTTGATATGAAGCAGCTGCATTGCTTGCATGATGATGTTTCTGTGCCAAAGTTTTTGGGTTTTTTGTAAAACTGATTTTGAGGCTGTGGAGCTAGCTACAAACCAAATAAAGGTGTGATTGCAATAGTATAAACAATGTTTTTGGTGAAATGACGTCTGTTGCCAAAACAAACGCTCAACGCAGCGAAATAGCGAAATAAACAGTCTTGTGAACTTCTATATACTATATGCTCATCGTTGTGCGGCTTCAGAGCTGAGTTTTGTGGCTCGAAATCGTGCCAACTCTGTGGTAAGGTTGGAATGTGGTTGAAAAACGGCGCGAAAACGCAAAGATTTTCCAAACTTCAAACAAAATACCTATCGAAAGAGCTTATTTTATCTCATAGCTTCGGTAGAAGCTAATTAGAGCGCGTAAACCACAGAAGAACGGATGTTTTTGGAGCATAATCACTCCAAAAGCATTTAGAGCATTCTGAAAAAGTAACGGTCCTCTCTTTGAACTGCAGTGACTTCAATGTGTAGCAGATATGTCAGACATTGTTACTGTGCCTCTACAAAAAATTTGGACTCAAACGATTGCAATCTTGAATGAAAAATGGACCTTTGTTTGAGGTGTTCGTATAATTATGAATCGCTGAAAATTCATTAGGCGCAAAAACACTCCTAAGATTGACATCAATTTCCATTCTTATAAATCATATACCGTTTTCGGCTTGCTCTATCGCGTAGTACCAACGGCTTTTTGAGTTTCTCCCAAAAGTCCGAAAACTTACAAGATTTTATGTGTTCGTATAATCATCCGCACTTGATATGTTGCCTATATCGCTTTCTTCGAAAAATGCTCCTTAACAAGTAGACGGGCTATACAATGATTTGAAAAAACAACATTATAGCCGAAGCATCTGGTTTCAGGTATGTGCTTTCGTATTCGTACCTCCACCCACTGAAACTCGTGCGACGACCGCGAATGCTACGACGGAGGGTGGGATGCGACAGCAAATGTTAACTTTATCAACGGCTCAATTCCAGGGCAGCTGTAAGCATTGGCATTTTCGCAGAATATGAGAGAGGGCTCTAATTCTTGGTAACTCAGCCTTAGAGTTGGATACTAAACGAATCAAGACAATTGGAGAAGAGGAGGAACTAGAGGATGGCTAGTCGGATAATCGTTAGTGTAACATCAAGATTCATTTATATTACAGGTACGGGAACATGAACGGTGCGAGATCAAGTGAAGAGACCGGATCAATGTTTTAACTACTTTGTCCCATTCGCTTAGCGGAGCTCTCCGACTCTAAACATCGGTAAATCGAGAATGTTTATAGTTAAGAAGTGAACAATAGGAATAATCGAAACCATCCAATTCAGCAAATCAAAAACAGGGATGCCTCCGAGACTCCAGCATTCATGGCAGACATAATTCAGAACAAATTGGGCTTAGCTACCACCTATCCAATGACTTTTTCGCATATTTCAGGCGTGTCTTCTGTTGAGGAATTCTGTTTCCGGTATAATTCTCGTGGAGCTCATTTCGCAATGCCTTCAAAGCTCAAATATGGCTCATTGTGTAGTTGGGGGAAAAGAAGAAGTGTTCATTGGTTACTCAGCAGGGCTCGGCACGGTCGACATAGCGGGACAAGCTGAATACGGTTCTGAGGAGATAAATGAGGGTATCGGTTTTGCAGAAACGGCAGGACTTTGAACAGAGCCCTCACTCAAATAAACTAAAACAATCTCACAGAACGGGATTCAAACCTGTGCCCCAAAAAACTATAGCACTTGTCTAAACATCCAGTAAAATGACACCAATCCGGGGACTTAGGTAACACTTGAGCTGGCGTCAATCCTTTTTTCGAATGATTTCTGAAGTTACCATATAGAAGATCTTCACATTGGTAGCTGCATCCAGCACCAAAGTCGCTTCAAACCCTGCCCACTCTGCTTTTTTACGGCCTTCATAAAACTCTCCAAAGCTGCTCAGTCCTGAGGTCACAAAAGTGCACTTCAAGTTACTCAGCCATCACTTGTTGTAATTTTTTTTCTCACAGCGAATCGAGAATGGTATTTCTTCATTTTACAGTACAGCAACCTCTATTGTAGTTCTGAACCCAAAGAAGATTTCATTTCCAAAGTTGCCAGATGCCAACATGTGCCAGAAATGCTAGTCAGCCTGCACAAACTGTTTATACTTGTCAATCACAATAAATGTTTCTGTACGAATTACTAGATGGTTAATTTTGCACAATCTTCAAACAGCATTAAGCCTCAAAAGTTACCGTGGGCATCGAAAAACCTGAATGTACGGCAACAAGACGCTTAACCATTTTGCCATAGCCAGTAACAAAGAGCTTATTGTAGGATAGTTACGTTTTCATGAAAATGAACTATATACTTGCTTATATAAAGGTCAAAGTTTTTGCATCAATTTCTAAAAACATAATCAAGAGCTAGTTGGAGATGACACAATGTCTCGCTGCGACGTCGACAAGGTATAAACTCCTGAGACAGAAGATTGTGCGGTGGAGCTCCGTAGAAGATTCTTTCCAATCCACATGCGATAAGGTTGGATAAAGTACAATGATGCCAGTGGAGTTAGCATAGGAATGAAATGCGCCATAACGAGAGAGAAATGTTCGAGAACTGGATCGTAGAGAATATCGAGTTGACCCAACGAATACATGACAACGGCGAAGGAGTAAAACGCTGGATGATTGCTTGGCATGTGATCGCCTATATATAAGTTATTAAATTGAAAAAGCGGTTAAAATCTTTTGATGTGACCTTCAATAACTGAGTCTGTAGATGTTTTGTACTTTGCGACATAGTTTTATGGGCGCATAGGTTCCTCACAATTCTTTTTCTTAACACCAAAATAATAATGTAGGCCGGTGTGATTGTACAAGTCACATGTAATGATGGAAGTAATGCTTTCCAACCAGAATTCTAGCGGTACCGCTAACGCATTCAGTGCTCATATCGTAGCCAAAGACCTTGGTAATTCGGCTTTTAACCAAATTTTCAGAATCGCTAGAAAGGTTGAATACTACCTTAAAAAGATATAAAATACAGAGTCTTGTCAACAGCACGTTGTTTTAGGGTTAGCAGAAACTCACAAATTGAAGCAAAGATGGAACATAGAGAAGAATCAAGTACATTGCAACATTTCGAATTTTTGGTGGTGGTCTCAACAGAATATAATAGCGGTAACAGAACGAAAACACCAAACTGTACAAGCCATAGGTGTAGCAGTGCAGAAGGAAGCTGAATCTAAAACCATACACTGTTTGCAATGTATAAATCCAATTGCTTCTCTTACCCAACATAACAAGCAAATGGTCCTATATACCGGCAAGGACCATGCGAAAAGTAGAAGAGACCTCCACCACCCGGAATCATTCTGAAACTTGTTCACTAGAGAACATACAGTTTGAGCTAAAAGTATTGAGTTGGAACATAGGTGTTGCACCAGATACGCTACAAATTAATTCATATTTCGTCTATATTCTGAGTAGTTTCTGACATATCATTCGATAGAGCAAAGCTAGCTCTAAAAGACAATTCTTAAAGCACGAGCTTCGAAGTCGAACATAAACCCGAAATCGAGGAAAAATCGAAAAAATTCGTAAACCTGTTTATAACAATCCTACGAAAATCTTTACTTGCTCAGCCATATGTTAGTTTGGCAAGTTTTGCAGCTTTACCAATAATTTTTCTTATCTAATCTAGCACTCTCATGCTCTGGCATCATGTAGAATTTGATGTAAGCTGCAAGTCTGCACAGACCGTTTCATTTTTGATAACGTAGATAAAATTCAAGCATTTTTCGAAAATCCTTGAAAATCGAGGTTGCACGGTTTTTGGCAAACATGAAGCCGTACAAAACGTCAATTAAAATGTCAAGAAATTATATACAGCAAGTAGCTAAAAGTTGCCAATTAAAATCAGTAAAAAAAGAAGTGAAGCTTAAAGACAAATAAAGATAAGGCGCCTTTGAGGAGTTGAACAAAAATGCGCCAAGTTTTAGGGGCCATCTGTTAACAGCTAAGCTGCAAAGCCTCAGAATTCGCTAAAACTTTGCACAGAGTAATCTAATATAGGGAGCACGAATATCTATTCATTTGTCGCTAAGATGATATTTATTCCTTGTCTTTACGAAAGAGGCTTTTTCATGCGGAACGGATCTCATTTTTTGTTAGCATGAATAACTGATATGGCCTAAGTTTTAGCAAAATCTGACGCAATGTAAAATTTATCCCATTATGCCGTAAACCTACCGTAACCCTCGTAGTATGATGAAATTCGGCAAAAATGTCTGCTTGCAGTCTACATCATAATCCTTGTATTGCCAGATAATGAATGCGCTATGTTTATAAAGACAAAATTTATGTAAAAAGTTGCATTACTTATGTGCCACCCTA
Source organism: Cylicocyclus nassatus (assembly GCA_958299035.1). NCBI lineage: Eukaryota > Metazoa > Nematoda > Chromadorea > Rhabditida > Strongylidae > Cylicocyclus > Cylicocyclus nassatus. Next base: position 84,834,889 of record CATQJL010000316.1, on the reverse strand, counting down.
ATACATTCCGTATCAAAAATTTGTATGTGCAGTTGCTCAGTTTTACCTGTTAGAAGTAGAATTAAGGAAAACCAACATGTTTTGTCAAACCAATGCTGAGCTTTAGTGCTTGTACAGTACGAATTTTTGGAAGTACTACCGTATATTTTTAGCTTTCTAAAAACGTTAGCTCACGAAAAATATCCAATCTAGTATTCACTAAGCAGGTCTTTCGTGCTAGGTTGCCAACAATTTAATATTTCTCCCAAACCAGTTACTGTAAAAAATACAATTAGGATTTTTGGTCGGAGTTGCGATTGTTTAAAATTTAACCTCGATTTTTCGCTTGGAATTTTTCTAATTTTGGGCTTAAAAGCTCGCGCGGATCGAAATCGAAGCAAATGTTTGAACACTATTTTGTAGAGCCTTTATCAAAGGATATATTGAAAGTTATCTAGATTGAAAAAAACTATTATGGTAAAACTGTTTTGGAGCAGACCCACCCCTGACTGTTTTTCACTGCCGTCCCGAACTCCGCACATTAGGGTTGTAGGGTTTGTAATTAGGATTAAATGCTTGTATCCCCCTTTAAAAGTGGGCAACATTTTGCCAAGGATAAATGGGACAAACCTGTTTAAAAGAAAGATGTCAACAAGGCAGATGAGTAAATCACAAAAGGCGCAGATCAGGATAAGCATAGAATAGGTTCGAATTACTTTTGGTGTTTTCGATATTACTAAGTAAATAAGCAAGCCATTTGCAAATATACCGAAAAAGCTCATCAGTATGTGTACCAAGATGCTGGTCGCTAATAGGACGTCCATGTAGCTAAGATTTAGCAGAAAGCAATGTAAGCCGTTAGTCAAAACTGATGCACGTAGACGTAACTGTTCATGTAAATAATCAGATTTTTTTCAAATACTTCCGCAATCGGAGACAACTCGTCATTGACACATCCGTAGAGGAAACATAACAGAATGATCAACACTTTACACTACTGTCTTGAAGCCTGGATGTCTTCAGAACAAATAAGCTACGTGTAGGAAGGATCGCTATCAAAATGATCCTGAATGACCACTGATAACCGTCAAAACTTCACAAAGCCTGAATCCATCGTTACCCGCAACATGATTTTGCAGCTCGTCGTGATAGGAGACCAAACAGCGAAAAGATTTCGTTTGACAAATAGCGACGGTTAAATAGACTAACTTCGGGATTTTTTCGATCTAGAGCAAATGACTTTACTTTTATGCTCCCTTCATCACAATTCCTTTCCATATCGTTTCATTTCTAAGTTTTCTTTTACATCAGTGATGATGACTTTTTCTTGATGTAAACACACTCGGTATATAGCTGTGACAGTAATTTTCACTTGTCCTCTCGGATAGTGATGGATTTACTCGAACCTCTTAAAGCCACAACATTTTTCTATATGTTTTTAGACAAAATACAAGACGAGAATCTGTAAATCCTGTCAGAATAGAGACTTTAGCTTGTCATACAGTGAAGGCAGCTTTCAAAATTTTCTCGATGTCGCTAAGGACTAACTCGATCAGGACTAACTCGATCAGAATGCCTCAGGGAACAAAACGGCGAATATTGGGCTCAAAAACCTAGGCAAACCGGAAGGACGAGATGGAGCAACAAAGAACAGGGTAAGTTGAAAATGTTTCAATCGAAGTACGAGATGTTGTAGTTGACCTTGATACTGAAGATGAGTCACTTCTGTAGGTTTTTCTAGACTTGCTGATTTTCTGCTAAAAGTTTTTGGAAAAGCTTGCAGAACTTTTTTTGCGCTAAAAGCGTGTCACCTACGCTGCTTCAAAATGACAAAAATTACATGGTCGAAGAAAATTTTGCCCTTATCGTTATTGTTTCGTCTAGTGATGCAAACGCTCCTCTGGTAGGTGAAAGAAAATGCGCATTACGCAGTTAGATTACTGTAGCCAAAGCGCATGTTGCCTATAAATCCTTCTTTGCTTTTAAAAGCCAACTAAACGTCTTTTTATACGGATGTTTCACTGTAAGCTCTTGTTCCTATTCGTGGTTCGACTCTGTCCATCACACAACTTGCGCATTGCAATACGCTTTGATCAGCTTGGGCACTGCTATTTGCAAATGCGACCTTCAGATGAACTGAGTGCGTAATTTTGAATTTTTGATTTAATCGCACGACAATGAATATCTGGGGGGGGGGGGGAAGTTTCTCAGAGCCATATTCTCGCACCTAAGTGATGTGCCTGCCAGGCACATCTGAGCTCGCTACACTCACTAGCTCCTCAGGAGACCAAGACATCGCAAGCCCCGCCTCTCATTTAGTGTTCGCTCCCGATGATGGAACCGGAGTATCAAAAAATTTCGCAATCGAAGTTCAGAAGTTAATTTGCTCCAATCAAGACCAAATTTCGGATTTAGGGGTTTTCGACGTTGCTCTTTTCAGTAGTACGATTCGTTTGTTGCGAAGTCGACGTTCAGCACCGATGATGCTTAACCAGGTTAAAATTAGGACTTGGAGGTTGTCAATTTTTTATCTCAATACAAGACCAAAACTAGGTTTAAGGGTTCTCGAATCGAAATCACTTTTTCGATAACGGTATACAGCTGGCCAAAACTATACGTCCACTCTGAAAACTGCCTTAGCTCATCTGCTTCTCAACGAATTGATCCGAAATTTGGTACAGTTGTGTGTTTAATAGGCTTCCATTAGTAACTATTAGGTTGTCCGGAAATTAATGTCCGTTTTGTATTTAAACCGCAATAAGTCACTCTTAAATAGGCTTCAAAGTACCGTTCGATAGAGCAAAGCAAGCTCTACAAGATGGCGATCTCGCTTAAGCAACACACTGATTCGCCTCGAGTTTCGAGCCAAAAACTAAAACGATTCAACTGCCCGAAAAATCGGGAAAAATCATTACTCAATTCATAAGAGACCTAGAAAAATTCTAACTTACTCACGTAAACACTATCCACATAAGACATCTATGTACGCCGTTGCCGTATTTTTTCCTTTGTTAGAAATCAAGAAAACGGAAATTTTCATGCTTTTGCCAAAGTGATGCTGTGCCGTCCCCACATAGATAGTTGTATACCACAAGCCTGTAGAAGTACAGACTCAAATTTTCAGCTCTCTACAAGCTTTAGTTTTCGGGAAATATCGATTATAGCTTTCATTAGTCAGGTGGTCCAAACTAAAATTCAAATTTCTCGAGAACTAAAGCTTGTAGAGAGCTGAAAATTTGAGTCTGTACTTCTACAGGCTTGTGGTATACAACTATCTATGTGGGGACGGCACAGTATCACTTTGGCAAAAGCATGAAAATTTCCGTTTTCTTGATTTCTAACAAAGGAAAAAATACGGCAACGGCGTACATAGATGTCTTACGTGGATAGTGTTTACGCGTGCAAGTTAGAATTTTTCTAGGTCTCTTATGAATTGAGTAATGATTTTTCCCGATTTTTCGGGCAGTTGAATCGTTTTAGTTTTTGGCTCGAAACTCGAGGCGAATCAGTGTGTTGCTTAAGCGAGATCGCCATCTTGTAGAGCTTGCTTTGCTCTATCGAACGATGCTTTGAAGCCTATTTAAGAATGAAAAATGTACGACTTATTGCGATTGGAATTCAGAACGGACGTTGATTTCCGGACAACCTAATAGAACGGATCCCTGTTTTTGTTTGATTATTTAGGAAAAAATCAAAAATTTCGAAAAAAGCAGGCTTAGAGGTTGTCCAAAACTATACTTCCACCTAAGGTTTCTGTCCACTAAGGTAATTCTCGGCTTTCAAAGTATTTTGTGCATATACATAATCAAAAGTCAAAACGATAGCTTTAGCCCAGCTGTGTCATATCTTATAAGAAACGCTTATCTGCTTTTTTTCGCTTAAAAATACTTTCATGCGTATTTTGATCCCAAGAATGTGTTTTTAAGGGTAATTTCGCAGTTTTTTGACTGGATTGAAAGCGATGTTCCGTCTATCTTATAGATGCTTGGCGAAGAGAGAACTAGAGAAAAAAATTTCAGTCTTCATATTTAAAGCGCACCCGACATAGACCTAGCCGCAGGCCTGCGCTCAAATTTATGCCCTCAAACTCTTTCTGCAATTTTCCCATGAGCGCGAAGTAGAGTAATAACATTGTTTGTACGTACGAGAGTCCGAATGCAGTGGTTGCAGATTTCCGCAGGCCCTAGCAAGCAGGCTAATTGAGGAATTCATCCTGCAAAAACTGATTTGCAAAAAGCCTTAAACTTATTTTTGGTTCTGACCGTAATGCTCATGTGAGTCACAAGGCATCATACAACACAGGGTGTTTTCACTATCTAAAAGCTAAATAGTGGCAAAAAATTAGGAAAGGTACAACTTGGTAAGTATTTTGGAACTTCCTAAATATTATCATTGAACCGAGAAGATTTATGCTTTAAAAACAAAGCAAAAGTGAGTTGGCCAACAATCGCAAGTATAGTGTACAAACTTCTTTTTATGTAAACAATGCTTTACATCATTTTGAGCTTATAAAAGTAATATAAAACAATTTTGAAGGCAAAAATTTGAGCGCAGGCTTGCTGCAAGGTCTATGTCGGGTGCGCTTTAAATATGAAAATTGGAATTTTTTCCTCTAGCTCTCACTTCGCTAGGCACCTGTAAGATAGATGGAGCCCTATCGTTTCCAAACCAGTCAAACAACTGCAAGATTACCGATAAAAACACATTCTTGGGAACAAAATATGCGTGAAAGCATTTTTAAGCGAAAAAAAGCAGATAAGCGTTTCTTATAAGATATGACACAGCTGGACTAAGCGACTGTTTTGACTTTTGATTATGTATGTGCACAAAACACTTTGGAAGCTGAAAATCACTTTAGTGGACAGAAACCTTGGGTGGAATTATAGTTTTGGCCAACCTTCAAGCCTGCTTTTTTCGAAATTTCTGATTTTTTCTTGAATAATCAAACAAAAACGGGATCCGTTTTAGGTACTGATGGTAGCCTGTTAAACACACAGCTGTCCAAATTTCAGCTCAATTCGTTGAGAAGCTGATGAGCTACGGAGTTTTCAGGGTGGACGTATAGTTTTGGCCAGCACTGTATGTTGTGCGCAATATCAATAGGATTTGTTTTTCGGACAATTTTTTGGAGAAAAAATGTTCCTTTTACAAATGCCGGAGTACTTTCATAGAATTGTGCCAGATTCAGGAACAGTATGTGATTCCGTAGTGTTTTCTTCTCCTGACTTCATTCTCAAGAATATGTCAAGGTACAGCACTTATAATGACCCAGCCAAGTATTTATTGAAACTTGATATAGGAAGGGCGTGCAGGATCCTCCAAAGACTCGCCGATTCTACTCCAGGCGAGGTAATATTCACTTCGCGCCTACCTCGCACTTACTTCGCGCCTGTCTCGCACATTCCTGCATCAGTTCCCCTCTGAACAGTCGTCTTGTTCTTCCTGGCATAATCAGAGAGAACAGTAAAGATGTAGATTGACTGGGAACTAAGCGACGAGTTAATAATTCCCAATGAAATGCTGAAAAAGAAAGTGCTTCTGATCGTGGCCATCGAAGATGTGATAGTTGAGAGTAGGGTGAAAGCTGATTTTGGTTTCTCGAGTGCAGGGGTTAGGTTACAGATATTTTTAAAAATGTGCAGCTTCGTAAAACATTGGAGTCATCTTTTTCTGCATTTGAGCTGGCCATTGAGCACTGATCATCCAGATGGGTATGTTATTCAACTACATTAGATCTCTTGAAGAAAATTTATAACTGAAATTTCTTGCCTGGTTTTTTTATTGCTATGTTTGTTCAAATTTCTCCTTTATGCACATCTTCTTTTGGATGAGAAGATCGGCTAGAGTCCTGTGTATATGGACGACAGCATTCTCGCGCGGCCTCAACGCCTCGCTGAAGATTAGTGCGATGCTTGAAAGATGTAGATTGACTGGGTACTGTAGGGCACCGATAGCACAGGAGGATACCGCTCTCACCATAATTTATATTCCTAACTAGCTGTCTCATAGTTTGATGTTTGTTACCAGAATATAGAGACGTAGTCTAGTTCTGTTTATAGTCACGCGTATATGTCAGGCCGTCAGGGGAGTGCTTGGTAAGTAATGCTTGGTAGAGGTCCCTAAGTGGTTACTTTTATGCCTGCATGCGGGAAAATTCCTGTGGTGACGGAATCGGCGCTCGTCCGCGGCTGAAAACCTTAGGCTCCCGCCAGAGTGCCGAACTTATGCCAGCGCTACGCCAGCATTTCGATCGATACACGTGTATTTCGTTGGGGCGGGGCTAGCTGACGTCCCCAACGAAATACACGTGTATCGATCGAAATGCTGGCGTAGCGCTGGCATAACATCGGCACTCTAGCGGGAGCCTTAGCGGTATTCGCTAGCGCCTCATCCTGACTAGAGGCGTCCCCCTTTCAAGTGTTGTACCCCCGAAAAGGCATAGTTATTAAAGTATGCCAAAATCGTTGTAAAAGCCTATTCAGCGCAACTCTGCTGGGGGCGGGCCTACGTTCAACCTTAGCGCAACCCAGCCCGGCATCCACTGATTTATCGATCTGGATGCGGATCGCTTCTTAGACATAATGATTCGTGGACGTTCTCAAAACGAAACTCCTTGAATAGGTTTGGTTGAACGGCTAAGTGAATGGAATTCAACGCGAAAGGGCACAGATCGAGGCCGCCTAGCGACGAATTTCTGCTTCGTCGCCGGGCACTCTTTGATAGCGGTCACTACCGAAGAAATTGATTGCGTGTTATCAAAAATATTGCCTAACAAACGAATGGACAAAACAAAAGCATGATTTTCTGACGAAAAAAAAGAAAACGGTAGAACATAGATCGAACGAAACAAACCAAAAACCTTTGTTTTGAGCAGTAAAGAAAATATGAGCTAACTCTGAAAAAAAAAAAGAAAAAACCCTGTTGTCTTCTTTCTTTCGCCGAGATCAACTGTTCAGTGATCTCTCCTTTTTGGGCTCACTGTGCAGTTTTGCGCGGTCCTGTACCGCAACAGTACGTCACCTAAACTGTCCCGTAAGTTATTCACGAGCAACTTACAGGAATTTCGTCTGATTCTCCCGTTTTGCATACTATCTTCCTCGATTCACCATAAACTCTGCTTTCAGCTAAGTGGCATCCTGTTGAACTGACCGCGGCACTTAGCCGAGCGGCTTCTGACAGTTCAAAGATTATCTTATAACACGGAAAGGTCGGCGATATTAGATTCACCCTAGGAAGTTCTTCTGAATGATTCATCTCAGGTCAAATGAGATAAACGGGGGTTTACTGCGAGCCTTGTTCTCTCATTTTGTCTCAAAGGGTTCATGTTGTATTCTTTTGCATTCTTGTCCGTCACATTCAAACAAGTGATGTTCTTCCTCTAATATGTACGCTATATGAACATACGAGCTGCCAAACCCGGCTCCGCCCGGTCCTGTCAAAGTATTCGAATCGGCATGTTCACTTACCCCCCCCCCCCCCCATCCTGCACATACACCCTGCACACCCTGCATACCCTGCACATTATAATAATTATATAATGTGCAGGGTTGTAAACGGGTGTGGTTACGTGACTACAATGGATGCGCACAAACATACAAATTTTCTGCTTTATATATGTACTAGTTGACTTTCCCGGTCCAGCTCGGGCCATTGCTCACCTGCACTGCGAGCCCCACCCCCTCTTATACGTTTTAAATGACCTACTCTGCGACATCCGCTCGAAACCGCATCCTCGTGATCCTGAAGTGAAAATGAGCTTCACCGCCCTCCTTTACATGAATAAGGGAAAACGCTTGATTAAACGTGATAAGCCTTCAATTCCTTAGAATAACGTGAACAAATCAATAAATCGATAGACAGAAGGACCCAATGAATCGCCGCAAAAAGTAGCCTATTATCTGCGCAGGGATCGAAAACATATGTGTGCAAAGTTTCAGCCGAATCGGTTGAGCGGCGCGCGTTTCTATAACGCACGTACCCTCCAAACTAACAATTTTTGAGTTTTATATATACAGGGTGTCCCAAAAAAATGTGAACACTGTTTGATCGTTAATAACTCCCTTGCTTTCAAGCTTTTCGCCGTGTTTGAGGTACCATTTTACAGAGCGAGGTTCAACTTAGACATACAGTATGGGGCGAATCATCGATCGCTCTTCGTTACTGTAGGACTACGGTAGCAATTTTGACAAGGATTTTAGGCCATTGGAGGCCATAATCTGCTTCGAAACAAAACCAAACAGGCCAAAAACTCTTGTACTATGGTAATGGAAGCCGCTGATTGCGAATATGAAATTTACACTTTACTGTGATGCTTTTTTCGAAGGTTATCCCAGGTAAATCGTAATAGCTGAATTTCCAGCATTTGTCAAGAATGTGATTACACCGTCAAAAAAGCTAAAAACACTCGTAAAAAGTTGTGTAATGAATTCAGCATGCACGAAAACCCTAGTACACAATTTTTCAGATTTTTTGAAAAAACTTTTATCAAATGGCATATTTCACAATGAATCCACATGCTAGAAGTTCATACCGTAATCCTACAATAACGAACAGCGATCGGTGATCCACTCCATACCACAAATCTAAGTTGAACCTCGCTTTACAGAATGGTGCCTCAAGCTCGGCGAAAGACGTGAAAGCAACGGAGTTATTAACGATCAAACAGTGTTCACATTTTTTTGGGACACCCTGTATATATAGATTAAGTCGTTCCGAAAGTAATGTCGCTTTTTTCGGATGAACGCCGCTATTCGTGGAATCAACATTTCCAAGAGATCTTAGGAGCATTCGATGCAGCATTTCATCTTCTTTCTAAAGGTTTTAATTCCGCTGCATAATGTTCAATGAGCTCTCGAAAAATTACCAAAATCTGCAATTCATGCTTTTTGCCATTGTCAAATTCGGCTATTTTTCTAAATTTTTGTAACTAACCTCCGAAAAAGTACAAGTGGCAAGTAGATAGAGCAAACACTATAGGACACGGAGTAATTTTTTTCTTTTCCTTAGCTTGCTTCTCAGAGTTTCTACAATCAATTTCTCAATGCCATCAAATTCCATATTTAGTCAAGTCCAAACCTCACAGAACAACAACCGACAATCAGCTCGGGTGTCATGAAGCAGGTTTTTCTCCTCTTTCTAGCGGTTGTTTTTTGTTTCCGGTTCATCAAGTTTTCGGGATAAAATCCCATAATTCAACTTTTCCAAGGGACCCCAAGGTGCACCCGAAATTTTCGAAAGTTGCTAAAACCGAAGCTGGTGAATGCTCGTTTAATTTGTAAAATTGTTGCCAAACCATAATCCATCTTTGTAAGTTTCAAAATCCGAAGACTTGTTGGCGTTTGATGCACTTGTGTCTGAGACAAGCCTGCTAAAATTCGGTGGTTCCATCAAAAAATCTGTACAAAAATTAGGACGAGCTGTGGAAAGTAGAAAAAAGTTGTGCTGTTTTCTGTAGGGTTTGCTCCATCCATCCATTACTTGGACTCTTTCTGAGGTTTGTTATAAAATTTTAGAAAAATTGTGAAAGTTGGCCATCTCAAAAAGCATAGGTCGCAGATTATGACTCTTTTCTGGAAGCTCATTGGCTATATTGCAACAACTTCATAACTATTAGAAAGAGAATGAAATGCTGCATCAAATGCTACCAGAATCTCTTACACATCTTTGTTCCACGAGATGTGGTATACGTTTAAAAAAAGCGACATTGCTTTCGGAACCTAATATATAGAGATATTTTGTTCGTAGATATATACGAAGGCAACGAAATATGACGCAGCCACAAATTCAGATGATAAAAAATACGAATAAAGATCATTATCTCCTATACACAATTTTTCACTATCTTGCACGTTTGCACGTACATATAAAATGTTTTGTGCAAATTGTAGATTAGATTAATATCTTTTCAGCTTCTATAACAGACCTTATGCCATGAAAGCATAAGATTTGCTCAGATACCCAATTACTACTATTATTGTGCAAAGCACAACATGTTTTTGCGCAAACAGAGTAAGCTTTATAAACGTGCAACTGAGTAGGCGTGAAGGTCATGTGACGAGGGTGTGCTTGCATGTTTTTGAAACGGCATTTTATTTGAATCAGGGTTGCGCAGGGCGACAGGCACAAGATCTCAAAAGCGACATTGTTACTCTTTAGACCTTTGAAACGTCGCTTCCTTCCTCTTCTTTACATCCAAAATCTGACCTTTTCGAGCAGATCAGAATGTATCAAAGGGTACTTTGATTTCCGAAAGTCTGTAAGCTCAGCTTTCTGCAACTGCGCTGCTTACAGCTACTTTCTGGTTATGGATGACCCTTTTTGAGAGCAATGAATTCCAAGGAAATGGAGGTTTGACTCTAGATTTTTACTGTGGCAAGAAGAGGTTAGCTCAATACACAAAAGAAAACTGGAGCGATTTCCGAATTTTGAAGGCAAGTTAACTAACTAAGTCAGGCACAAGGTTACAATTGTTCAGGTAGCCTGACCTCTTGAAGGGTTGTGCCTGACTCAATTAACTTTATCTACGAAGAATAATTCAAGATGACCCTTGTAGTTCTTATGTTAGGTGTTTGAACTTACTCCGACTTCTTTTTGTTTTGTGGTAGTCCAAAAAGTTAGAGCACTCGAGGTGAAAATGTGGCGTAACTTTTGGCACATTTCTAAACTCATTCTCAAACCATACAAAGCTTAATTTTTGGCTCAAACTGATAGAGGATTTACTTTGCTTAAAGGCAGTACATCGGCAGAATGAGGCCTATGACAAAACAAGCTCACAGGGTAGGACCCCATATGCAACCTATCGGCCAAAGTCCGATCTTTCTCTGCCACTTCCAACCCCGAAATTTCAACGCGGAAGCAGCGCTCATCTCCTGTATTCTCTGGCCTCGCCCACCATGGGATGGGCGGAGCCAGAGAATACAGGAGATGAGATACCGAATATTATGTTGCTCACGACCGCATTTATGATACTATCGTGAAGTTGTGATGCTGGCGAAGACATAACATTTACCACTTTAGCACTTTCCTTCTTCAGTTTAACGGCAACTTTTATCTCAACAAAGTCAGCGCTAAAAATTTAAAAATGAACCGGAAGGAGGAGTATATTGCAATAATTAACGAACTCGCGCCATATCAGGCACTTTGCGTTTCTGACTAGGTCAGGTCACCTCATAACTATAAATAGGGCAGAGGTATAGTTGTTGCATAGTTGGTGGTCCCTCGTACCCCTATGCAACGATTAAGGTGAGTATTGCTTTGCCGTGGCTCTGGTTCTTTCCCTCGTACTAGCTTCCAAGAAGTGTCTTGCTTCTTCATTGACGTCTGAGGAAAGAGATCCTTATGTATTCGACTTTCTAGGCTCTGACGAAGGCGATTGCGCCGAAACGAAGGCCGAAGTTAATAAAGAGAAATTGCCATCTTGGTCGTGTTACTCAACATCCTGCTGCGGTTCAGCGAAGTCTGTTGATTACGACCCCTCTTCTGATAGTCCTTAATACGACTAACCAAACCGTGCGCGCCTGATGCACGCTCAACCCTCGTTATCATAAAAATTCATTAAGAACGAAGTTTTCGAGTTACATTGAGTAATCTATCTTAAGTTATGGTGCTTAGAGGAATCTAAGCTATAGTACGGTAAAAGCTTATTCCTAAATTGATAAGAACTACTGTTGACATAATAGAAGCAGATAGCTGTTGTTAACCAGCGACGGTGCTCGTGAAGGCAATGGTTCTTGTAGATAAGCTTGGCTTTCGCATCAGAATCTTCCTTAGAAGCCAAGTCCGATAAGGCTTGATGAAGTAAAGGGATGCTAAAGGTGTCAGCACTGGGATGAAGGTGACAAATGTGAGCGAAGTTATTTCTATATAAGGATGATGTATGATGTCTAGTTGTCCTAATGCGTACGTTGCGGCGGTGAGTGAGTAAAAGCAGGGTATGCATGCCTGATAGACGATGGCCTGCAAAGACAAGATTGTCAACAGAAAAGACCTGACGTTGAAACGATACTTTGAGTAACATCGAGTGCATCTCACGAGTTTTTTCCGAAATAGTCTTCATTGTGAGCAGTTTTGCCACGATGCGACTCCTGAGTATCAAAATCACTGTGTAGACGGGGATTATAGGAATATCTTGGTGCACAGCCATGTAGAGTACACCAAACTTCAAAATGCTAAGGTGCCCGCTAACACAACTATCACTCATATCGTAGTGAAAGTATCTTTCCAGTTCCTCTCTAACGATTTGCTCAGGATCACTGGATAGCCCGAATAAGACCTAAATTGATGATGGTCTCTAGAGTTCGACCCAGCAAATCATATTATGCTTGGTAGTTAAAACCACTCACGCATTGTAGGAGACATGGTATGTAAAATAAAAAAATTGAGGCCAATGTTGTGCAAATTTTCGGCGCATTATGATAAAGGACATAATAACGAAAGACGAATGATAGAAGTGTCAGATACAGACCAAATATGTAACAGTGTAACAAAAAGCTGAACCTAAAATGTTTCGGCACATCTAAGTGTGGCTTAAAAGTTAAACGCAAAACCAAATATCAGTTTTGACATCCAAAGAGAATTATGAATTTACCCTATGAAGCAGGTCGAAGATCCAAATACGCAACAAGGACCATAAGACATGTAAAAAAGACTTAGCGCTCGAGGGATCATTCTGAAAGTAACCTATAGAGTAACCCAAACTCTGAGAAACTAATTATGTCATCTTATAAGACTAATTTTGGTTTGTTGTCAGCGGTAGAATCTCTTTTTTTTTGGCAGTTTGCCTAAATGAGATATGAAGTTAAGCAAGCGACTTATTTTTACGTGCAAATAACTAAAATAATATTTAAAATTTTCGTATTCAAATCAGCCTTCAACAAAATTCTTTTGGATACGTGGCTGCCGTTTCTTCCTTACCCCCTATTTTCGAAAACGTGGCTGCCGCCACCCCCTTTCTCTGAACTTAGAGAGCATCGCTCTACCCTCCTCCGTCACCAACTAATCGACACTCTCTCAACCAATGCATTTTACGTACCTTGACTCTTCGTTTTGGACTCTTGAAAGAAAATATTCGAACAGTCGGATAGAGTAAACAAAATGCTACAAAATCCAATACAAACAAATGAGTCTTCACCGCCTCGAAATATTGATTCTTGAAACTTTCAGGTGCAGATTGGGACGCATCAATAAACTAGAATTATCGCAATTTTTTTTCTCGAAGCCTTTATGAACCAGAAGAAAAACCAACTGTCAAAAAGCGGAGAAGAACGTGCATCGAATGACACAATTGATGCTTGCCGTCTGATGTCTACCAGGTTTAGGATAACCAAATATCAATCGGTAGCATCGAAATGATAGTTTTACACAATTTGAAAAGCCAACTATGGATGCCGAAAAACTGTATTACATTTCATTTTGTCTACTCTATCTACTTGTTATCAAAGCATTTCTAAAAGTCCAGAACGAAATATCAAAAAAATTCCAAAATTTAGAGTGTAAATAAAGGTACCAGGGGTTGAAGATTCTGACGATTCAAGAAAGGAGGATAAAATTCTGTATAGATGTTTGCCTGTCTTAATTCCGAATGATTAGAGGATTGGTCTAAGAAAACGGCATGAACTTTCGCACCCACTCAATATATTAGGTTGTCCCGAAAGTTCTGTCGGTTTTTTCAAACTGCTATAAAACTATGCACAATATAGACATGCCTGTACGCTTTTCTTATATTAGTTACAACTTTTCAACCGCCATTTTTATCTGCCTAAAGTTAGGCTAATTTTTTCCGGAGGTAGTTAAGTATGGCACAAATAGAACAACTCTCGGACTACAAGGAGATATTTTTAGATTCTCCTAAAATGCTGTTTTTAGCTTCAAAAAATTATTTCTTCGGAGGTCTCGATTTTTGGCAAAGTCATGAAACACGCAACTGCAGCAAAAACATGAAAGCTCTTGAAATTTTTGCGAATTGAAACTTGATTGCTAATAAACAATAATTATGCAACATAACCAAGTTTAATTTGCTTTGAAAAATCAGCTTTTGGAATTTTCGATAACTTTACGTGGTAGAAGTTATAAAAAACCGCGGTTTTTCTTAAAAAAATAATTATAACGGACTTGATAAACGTGACCCATGTAATCTAAAGTAAATACAATGTAGCCAAAGATTTGCTCTACGTAACAGTTACTAGCGCTCTTCGGAAACATCAGTATAATTTTTAAAATTCAGGAAACATTTGGCATTAGTGCTGAACTGCTCAAAAAGCCATGGCGATAATATTGCAAAGACAGGGTAGATCAGAGAGCAAATATAGCAGTAAGAAAGAGTATAAAAACTAGAATTAAATGATACCTAGATCGTCCATGAATTGGTGTTCTTTGGGTTTTAGTGAGCGATGAAAAAACCGATAAAACTTTCGGGACAGCCTAATATGTGTATAGGCTGTACCAACCGCCATCGGTTGCGAGAAATCAAGAGATGAGGCTTTGAGCGCAAGTCGCAGGAGTAATGTAGCACTCGAGCGCAAAAACTGGCCTGCATCCAGACTTTATCGAAAGGCTCCGGGTCAGTCACTCCGCGCGCGGCGGCCTCTCGTCGCACCCAAATTTTGTGCCTCACAAAAATCTCCGGTGCTAAAGTGGCACCGCGCAAAGTAGGGAGGTGGGGGGGCAGATACATTACACGATGCCATGAGTAACACTGCGGCAGGAGTGTTGACGTGAGCTGAGGCCTGTACTGCCGGACGTCGCGTTGCGGCGTCGCTTCCCGAAAAATCGTGACTTCTGACCGGTACCCTTATCGAGCAACTACCTTCTTTTTGATGTTTCTTTTGGGGTTGTGCAAATACCTTCCTTCACTGTTTTCTTGCTTGAGCGTGCAGATCTGATAAGCTGCGCTTTAGATAGTTAACGTAGTACCAATTACTAGTCCACAATTCCTCTCTGACTACAGGCAATCGCTTAAATGTTGTTTATATCGAGTAGTTTTTGAGTATCCGCAACCCACACGTCATGAAACACTTTGTACCATCCGTTCTGAAATGGAACGCTCGAAACGTTTTTTGCAGACATTCATGCACTTCGCAATCTTCTTCGTCCTGTCGTCTAAGATGATAGGGCAAGCAGAACGAGGTAATGCCAAAGTATCAAATTAATAGTACATGGCGCATAGCGTTTTCGAGCCTTTTAATCTTAACGATAGTATTTCGATCTGGTTTCGCGTAGTGCTCTCTCGAGCGGTTAGCTACCAACTAAAGTGAGGGCAGTTGCTGCAAGCAATCAGCAAGACATGAGCGACACAAGAAAGAAGAAACGAAAGGATACTGCACGAAGAAGCGATCGCGTTTGGTCTAGACGCAGACAGTAGCGCGCTCGAGTACCATTTCCTCCACGTGCAACGCGCGCACAAAACTTCATCTGTGGTTTCTTGCGACCGATGCTGGCTGATACAGCTTATATGTATGTGAGCCATAGGCTCTTATTCTGAACCTGTTAAAACTGAAAACGGACTGTATCAAAAAATCAAGCCTTGAAAAAAAGAGAAAAAAGATGGCAATCTTAAACCAGCGTTTACATCTTCTATAGCAAGAGCATTAAAACCTCGGCCACTTTTCCAGAGAGTAATCTAGTATTTAATGTACTTTAAAAATGGTTTGGAAATTTAAAGTTCGAGAGAGGAATAAGACTTTTGATTGGGTCCCTAATAAGGAAGATAGGCAGCAGCACCGATCGCATTGAAGCCCGAAATATTTTCAGGGATTTTCGGCGATGTGTCTGATTTCAACAAATCATAAGTCAAAAGCAAATCAGACATCTCTAAGAGGGAACCTACCGTATCCTGAAAACTGTAATTCCATTCCAAGTGACATAACTTTTTGAGAAATTCCTTCACATTTTTATATGGTTAAAACATTTCGACTATACTTCCTCAGAGTAAACTAAATTTCAAACACTAGCGGGACTGCGACGCCCGATGGGAAGCGTGAGAAAAGCGCCTGTCAAGATACGGCTGGATACGTTGCTATTTTTTAGCCAAATTTGTAATGACAGAAGATAGTACATAAAACAAACCTTTGTTGCGTGAATATGTCGGCGCATGAGGTGCACAAATTGCAGACAGCGGAACTAAGTATTAACGTTGAGTAGGCTCTAAAAGCCTTTGGAGATTCTTTGGCAGCCAAATATATAAGTAAAGAATTGAAAAAAATACTCAGTAAACCATTGACAATGTGCACAGCAATTGCCATGTAGGTTACAATAGCGATTTCAGCTGGCATTGATTCCATGAACAAGCGCAATCAAGCTCTGATTGAAAAGTATATTATAAATGAGTAAGGAAGATAAAGGTAATTACAACTATTGTCAAGACAGACATGCTTCTAGTTGCATTCTCATGAAAATGTCGTTATAAAAATTGTAATTAAAGATTTCGCATATAAGTATCAAGTTTTTCTAGTGAAGAAAAGGTTTGAGTGTGAGAATAAGAAGATTTTTATGAAAACATTGACAACTTTCGACAAATTTCTTGTTATAAGTGTGGTAATCACGAGCTAGAACTGTTTTTTCAGTCACTCCACGCTAGCTGTATTTTTCAGAAAGGTTCAAATCGTGCTCGTAAGAAGAGTGGAAACATTTTCAACCGAAAACCGAAGTTTTTTCAAGAGCGTTAAGAACTGAGAGCTTGCGTTGTGTCATCTTTTAGCTGAATAACCTGTTTTGCAAAGATTTTTGCAAACTCAGATTTCCTCACATCGCGCAATTTCGGTTGTCACTATCCTCAAAACGCAAGGGAAGGGCATGAACGGGGAGAGGAAACGGTTTTTGAACACGAAATTTTAAGACTTAGCAGCTCGACAACCAAGATCCCTGAAATGAGAGACGCAGATACCCACATTTGAAAAGAAGCTCTATGGACCCTATCTGATTTTCATACGATTCAAAAGAATTATTGCAATACAGAACGAGTCCCTAGCAAACATACTTCTCAGAGTATGTAAACCATTCCCGAAAAAATGCATTTGAGGGAAACTTTGTGAATGTGGTAAGTTTACAATTTCTTGAAATGAGAGCTCAATCAGTGCAGATTCATTGAGCAACTTCACAACTTCTCGAGCACTTGTACTCTTACCTGCTCGTCGGCACGGACATACCGAAATCTGCCACATACGCTGACTTTCCAAGTCAGCGTTTGAGTAAAGGCCAAATTCATTAGAAGTGATTTTTTAGGCGATGAGCGGATACAAAGTTGATGTGGACTTAAACGCAAAAAGCACTGAAAACAATTTTTTCGACTTTTCAAGCACAGCCCTGGACTCGGAGCATCCAGAAGATCAAGGAAGGATGGAAAGGCGCACCTTTTTTGAGCCATCATCTTTGAGACTTTGAAATGAAAATAAATCTGTGGTCTTTCGAACATAGGAGTTTATTTTTCCGCAAAAACACTTCGAGCTTTAGCAGTAACAGCAAGATATCCCTGGAATGAACTACATTTTGAATTAGAATAACAGCAACGCTGTCATTTCAATCAAAAGCTTTTATTCAACTCCGAAAATAAAACTAACAAAATCCCGAAGTGAAGGAAATTCTCGAGGGATTCTTGGAAAACGTATCAGTTAAGCTTCTCCGAAGAGAATGTGTTCGTCGCTCAAAAAAAAACTTTTTGCTTTTGCCGCTGGTTGTGCGGCGTCATATATTTGAGCTGTTTAAGTTTATAGTAACGCTTTATACCAGTTATTTCATTTTCTTATCGCTGTCGCTGCTCTTCATTCACAACACTTCATTCAAACAAATGCGAATTCACTCGGTTTACCAATAATGAGGGAGTGCGGCGAGTGGCGGACCGAGCGGAGCGGGGGCGGGGGTTTGTCGAAATTTATGAATTACTTGCTTGAGCTATAAAAAGGCAAGTGACTTGTTTTTACTTGTATAGGGGCCTGCAGGATCGCGAGAGTCGTACTTGTGTACGACCATTGCGCCGCGCACGTCAGATGTGCGTCCGACGACTCAGGTAGGTGCCAGACTTATGCTGTTGAACAGGATCATTCGGTTCACCACTTTTGCGTTGGACAGTGTAGTTTTGACCTATGAACCGAACGATACGGCTGAAGGAATAAGTTCGGCACCTGCCTTAGTGACTTTGGACGTGCGCGGCGCAATGGTCGTACGCAAGTCTGACTCTCGCGATCCTACAGGCCCTTACATTGAAATTATTGTAAAAATCTCAGCATATGAATTAGCCTCGTAAAAAAATTTCCTCCTGAGCGTGATTGCCGCTCAGTTGCTTCTGCCCTTATTCTTATCGTTGTAAATCTCCTTCCTGAGCTTTCTGCCCGACAACCCATTTTTCCTTTCTTTCCCTCCGGGCCGACCAATTCGGTCAATGGGAGTCCACTAAACGGGCCTTCTCTTCGATTGCAACTTCCTAATTTGTTTTGATCAATACGCCATTTTCGAGCCATTCTAAGACTGACGGCGGCAACGCCGAGTTGTGGGCTACGGCTTAACCCACAGCTTTGACAATGAACTCGGCAACATGAGGTTTTTCCCAACCGCAAAAAAGGAGGAGGTAATGCGTACATGAAGACGTGATATCCTCGTTAGAAGGCGCAAATTGCGCCTGTGCTAACTTTTGTAGTCAATGCACACCACTATATATGGCTGTTATTATTCCGTTGTCATTTGACTTTGCTGTCTATCCTTAATGATGGAGTGTTCATTTCTGTTCAAGGAAAAAGTTAGCGAACCGGCGAGATAGTCAATGGTAAACTAAGATTGCAAGGAAAATCTTTTCAGATTTTTTGGGCGAAACCGAAAACGGAAACGAACGGCAGTTAATGGTAAGTAGATATTTGACTTTCACACGATCTCGCCGCGTTCGCTCTCAGCGGATACGGTATTTTACCACGGTCCGGGGGTGGGCAATGCCGTATTTTTTGGCATCAATGGCGGAGGAGCCTTGGGAATATGCCCCGAGGCAGGTTCGCGTCGAGTGGGAAGGCGGCTCGCGAGGACCCGAGCTGCGTCGACAGCGACACTAAGGTCGAAAGCCCCTGTACAGTAGTCATTTGCAGATTTTTATACCTCGAGTAAAAACAAAAGTTGACGACCCCCTGGAAGCGCCCCTCTTATCTGTCCACCACTGATGCATACGTACGTATACAGGGTGGCCGAAAAGTGTGGGCGTCAAATTTTTCGTTTAATGATTTTTCATAGCAAACAAAATTCTATAAGATTATTTTTGCATGCCAAAAACACAGACACCCTAGTGTATTATTCCTGCAAAACTGGGTTCCTGCACATGCACACTTACCGGCCACCCTGTAGATATAAACGGACTTCAACTTTATATATAAGACAAACAAACTAACAAAGGATCGCTGTGCTGGTCGAGATACATTAGTAGGGGCTAAGATGGGCTTCTTCTTCTTCAGACTTCAGCAGCTTACCTTGAAGTTGATGCGTCCAAAATGCTACTCGAAAAATGTACCCATTGTGAATGCGTTGAAATAACCCGATTATTAATCGAATAGATTCTAAGACCCGAGATTTTGTAGAGCACATTCCCTGGAATAAATCAGTGCCACAACATCATAAAATTCTCCTTTCCAAATTAAGATATGATACTGCAAATATGGTGTTAATTGAACCCGCCGCAGCGCCTCTCAAGAGAAAGTAGATTCAGGAGTCTCGTTTACATCAGAAGGCTTCAGTTTGCGTGATTTTCCATCTTAATATAGAGACTGCCCATAAGCTACAGGCATATTAGCCGTCATGATAGAATATTTCAGAGAAAAAAATATATTACATGTTGTAACGCCCATACTTACCGGCCACCCTGTAGATATAAACGGACTTCAACTTTATATATAAGACAAACAAACTAACAAAGGATCGCTGTGCTGGTCGAGATACATTAGTAGGGGCTAAGATGGGCTTCTTCTATATTTACAATGCTTTCTTTTTTTTCTTGAAAAAAAACTTGATGGAGAAATAAACTTTGAAGGTGACGTACAACTTTCCTGTTGCCTAGTATAAACCAACAGCACTTTCTAAGCTTGGTAAATGCTCTCCAATTTTGGTTTTTCGAAAAATCCAGAAAAGAGTGTGGAAAACAGAGATTTTGCTCAAAAGAATGCCTGGTTTTCTACGAGCAAGACCATAGTTTGCATGTTTTTTGGAAGAGATTTTCTGCAGCGATAATGCTTTCCAGATAAGAATATCGCAGAAAAACTAGGCAAGCATGCTATAAAAAAATTTTGCCCAAAAAATGTTTGGCTATGTAAAATGTCGATCTCAACTCTCTCAGCAAAACCGCAGCTCTGCAGTGTTAATGCTCTCCAAAATGAGATTTTTGCCAAAATTACTTCAAGTACTTGGAAAACAAAGATTTTGCTTTGGAAAAATGCTCGGATGCAAAGTGTCGACTTCAAATTATATCAGCGTGAGCAAGCCTAGTCATGTAGTCTTTTTCGGAAGCAAATGCAAATGCATTTTTTGCATTGCTAATGCTCTATGAAATGAGATTATCGCCAAAAAAGTAGACAGAAAGTTTTAGGTTGTTACATAAGTCTTGTTACACTTTAATTTCTTACGAGGATAAGTCGTGAACTTCACAATTCCGATAGGGCTCCAGGGTACCATTCGATAGAGCAAAGCAAGCTTCACAAGAAAGTATGCAAAAGTTCGCACCAGCTCCGATCCACCATAAGTTTGCAACCGGAACATGAATCGCGCTGAAGGCCCAAAAAATTGCGAAAATTCATATCTTCGTAAAAAAATTCCCAGCATCTCCAACTTGCTCATAAAAAATTGCCCACTATATCAGATACTCATATTTACCGTTCCTGTATTTATTCCTCTCTAGAAGTCGAAAAAGGAAAATTTTTTGGATTTTACAAAAACGAAGCTATGTTGTTTTTATTCATGCTCTGTATACTACAAGCTCTTATATAACCGTAAGTTTTCAGCTTTACAAAAGCCATAGCTTTCGAAAAATACCAAGTTTAGTTTCTCTCACTCGAGTGTTCAGCGCTAAATTAGGTAGTTTTCGAAAACAAAGGCTTCTGGAGAGCTGAAAATTTGATTTACGCTTATACTTCTAAGAAATTGTAGTACTTACAGGGGAAGGATACTTGGATGCCGTAGCCATTCATAATGATTTGTATACCAAAAAATGCGCTTTTGAATGCTGGTTCGTAGACTGTCTTTCATATCTGCGAAACGATAATTTGAATGGAGTTATGATTTTTTTCATTGAAAAAAATTGCGTTCCTGCGGAGGGTCAAAATCACCAATAAAAAAATTTTCTCTCCTTTCCAAATGCTTAGTATGATCCAGATAGTCTAAATAAGTATTACTACGTTTGAAATTTTCTTCAGTAGCATCAAACGGTAGGCTAGATCAAATCTGGTGATTTTTACTATTCAAAAGTAGGCTAAATTTTCAAGGAAAAAAATTCATAACTTTCTTCAAAAGATCGTTTTGCAGAATTCGAGCACAGATTCAGAATCTGCATTCGAAGGCGCATTTTTTTGGTGTACAAATCATTAAAAATGGCCGCGGCATCCAACTATCCTTCCCTTGTTAGACAACTGCATCGGGAAGTTCGCGGGTGCTTGGTCGACCACCAATCATCCATGCCGCGAGGGAACCGATAAGTAACCGCGGCGCATCCTGTAAGCGTCCGATAGTTGACCCGATTAGCATGCTTGTGAGGCTTAGAAAGAGTGAAAAATCCTTTGGCCTGTCTTTCATGAAATGACTTGAGTGCAAATTGAGCAACTTGTTAGCTCATCTGTCGACATCATCTAATGTCGTTAATAACACTCATCCGACTGCCGAAGTTTGTTTCGTAGGCATACAAAGTCAACTGTCAGACATGACAAAACCCGAGAAGCGACTACTTGGGCTTACAAACACTTAGGGTAGCCTCATCGCTGCGGCGTACCTCGCGCGGGTTGTGCCTTAACTTACAACGTGTAAAAAGTGCGGCCTCTGATAAGGCCCGCGACCCACCCGGTGAGGTGATTGAGTCGCACTCTCCCGATAATTTCTTCCCAATTTCAACTTCGGCCGCGGCGTTCTCGGTGAAATATACATGGGCCGCGGCGTGCGCGGCTGAAATTTCAAGGGCTGTGGCGCGCCATCTCAGACAGACGACGGCATACTTCCGGAGCAGAAATGGCAGAGCCGCGGGGTTTCCCCAGCGGGGGATTGCCACTCGTGCTCCGGAGCCCTCCCATTTTGTGCCCCGGAGACCTCCCATTTATGCTCCGGAGTCCTCCCATTTTGTGCTCCGAAGACCCCCCATTTTGTGCTCCGAAGACCCCCCATTTTGTGCTCCGGAACCCTCCCATTTTGGACTCCGGAGTCCTCCCATTTTGTGCTCCGGAAGTCTGCCGCGGCATACTGTAACACTAATTAAGCTCCAAACCCCAATTACGTCTTTAAACCCCACCCAAATTAGCTCTATACCAGCGTCGAGCATGGCATACGACCGCCGAATACGACCCCCCCCGGGTAGGAGCGATCCTCAACCCCGTTCTTTACCCCTCCCTCTTACACCTAGCGTTTGCAGATAGAAGATAGAAGAAAGAAGAGACAAGACATTTATTTCGAGTTAACTGCAAACAATCTACTGCATATCGCAAAACAAAACTTTTGTTGTACATTGCGTTGAGCTTGAGTTCGCTTCTGTCCATAGGTATCATCACGTTTGCTCCACGACGGCTGCAAGTAACGAATAGATGCAGTTGAGCGTATAGTAATCATACGTACTGTCGCTCTGCTTGTTTTTCCTACGAAAACCATTATATGAGAAATCAGCGAGTGCCAAAAACCGGCTACCTGCCCTTTCCTCCTTCATTCTCCCCTATCTGACCTCATGTCTCCGCTTTTTTGTAGAATTGGAAACAGGAATATTTTGGGCTGATGCTGCAAACTCTTCGATGCGTTTTAGCTTTTTACGTGTCATAAAAGAATCACGTGAACTACTTAAGAGGTCCACTATACCATGAATGTTAATCCGTATTAGTGCCAGAAATAAAAACAAGCTAAAAGGCGAAGTTCAGAATAGATGCTTGCTCTCGGATTGTGCCAGAAACGGCATATCCTATAGTACCTCCAAGGCCAGTAGCACCTTCGAGACCAGCTATTCTAATACTGCGACGAGTAGTGGATGCTGTTTTTGCGCCATAACTGAGGATTGTGACTGAAGGATTCATATGAGGAAGTAATATACATTTGAGGACGCAAGCAATACCGCTTCTGCAACTACTGGTTTTTTTCATATGCTACAACATATACAATATATATCATTCATCCTCTGACTAAGAGACGCTAGCAAGCTCTGCGTACGTTTAATCAACAAGTTCACGGACGAGTTCTACCGCGTTTTGATTATTTAATATCAGAAATACATAAAAGAAAGTGTTCAAGCCAGCGTGGTTCAACGAGCTTCCACGAAACTAATAGTAGATCAAACGCGGTAGTAATCAAACTCATTCATGAACTTGTTAGTGAAATGTACGCAAAGCGCGCTCTCGTCTCTTAATCAAAGAGTGAATGATAACATATCGTATGACGAGTAGAGTCTACAGAGGCGTGTGCCTTTCGCGTGCATTGAGCCTCACAAGATTAGCTCACGTCAACATAAGCACTCCAAAAGAAAAAAAACACTCACAAAGAACTGAAATATGTCCGCCACAGATGCCAAACGGAGCGTCGCTTATGAGCAGCATATAAACTGACAAGGTCATGTAAACAGTTTGAACGATGTTGTTTGTTGGGCAAAGGATCAAGCCAAGAAACGAATTAGAGTGGGACTTTGATGCTCCACATATCCGCAGCTAAAATGACTTTGTTCCAACGTCATGTATAACCCACCAAAAGCATAGCAATCCTCACCTCACCTGCTTCTAATGCTAGAGTTGAAAGGAATGACGGAAGCAGTACGATGGATGATAAAAAATAAAAGTGATTCCTTCCAGCTTGTATGACTTGGTCAGAGTAATAGGCTGATACATTCGAACAAAAAGACAAGTCCTAGAAACGAAAGTTTAGGATAAGCTGAGCAAGCATCACAATACCTGGTCATGATGTGCAAGGCAGACTTTTTCGTACATGAGATTCTGGAAGACTGGGTACCTCAGAAAGCTCGTGAGCATGTAGCGAAACAGGGATCTCCGCAAACACTTTCCTAAAATGGAAAGTTTCCCAATGTGAGAACGATTAAGACCGAAGAGCTAACCAGGCTTACTACGACCAGCGCGACCAGCACGTTGCATAGCACTAGCTTTAAATATCGGTCATACTAATAGTGACTCAACACGAATTGTTTATAAACTTTTTGTTTCGACATCCAGGATCTATCACAAAAACAACTCCATCAATAGTCAATGATGTCTCAGCAAGTCGAAAAGAGCCAAACATAAAAGTGACTAAGTGCATCCGCACGAAAACCTAAAACCTGAAACCTGAAAAGAAGGAACTGAACAAATAAACGCCCAAAGCGCCGAAGAGCAACACGAAAAAGAAGAACGGAAAAGAACGCGGAAAAACGACAGCAAGTCGAAAACAAGAGCCGAACACCAAAAGCGATTGAGTGCATCCGCATGAAAATCCGAAATAACCCTGAAAAGGAATAACTTAAAACAACATAAACGCCAACGCGCGACGAGAACACGAAAAACCAAAAAAAGAAAAGCGAGCGCGAAAGAACGAAAAAAAGGGTAAGTAGAGAGCGACGGCAACTTATTTTCGAAAGTGCTAAGCTACGTATCACAGCAAATTGGCTGCGTACCTATTGTGCTCCGGGGATGTCCCAAACCTGGCGTACCTCCGGAGCGCAAATCTATGCTCCGGAGCCCTCCCATTTTCTGCTCCGGGGCCCTCCCATTTGTGCTCCGGAGACCTCCCAATTGTGCTCCGGAGCCCTCCCATTTTGTGCTCCGGAGGTGTCCCAAATCTGGCGTACCTCCGGAGCAGCGCAAATCTCTGCTCCGGAGCTCTTTCAAATCTGGCGTACCTCCGGAGCAGAGATTTCCGCGTCCCGGAGAGAGGTCCCATTCGCCCGCTTGTAACGTCACCGTGACCTACAAGAAGGGGCCGCCCCCTCGCCCCGCTCTCAATGGTCAATTGAGTCCTCCGCGGCTCTGTCAGATTTCGTCTGTCCTCCGGAGCTATGGCACGACTGTCTGAGATGTAACACGCTTTGAGGCCGCGAACTCCCCGATGTCTGAGTATACAGCTACATGAATAGAAACAACAGAGCTTCGTTTTTTGTAAAAACTGAAAATTTTCCTTTTCTCGATTTCTAGATGAGGAAGATATACAGCATAGGTACATATGAGTGTTTGATATAGTTGGCAATTTTTATGAGCAAGTTGAAGTTTTGTAAGATTTTTATGAACAAAGATATGAATTTTCGCGATTTTTTGAGCCTTCAGTACGATTCATGTTCCGGATGCAAACTTACGGTGGATCGGAGCTGGTGCGTACTTTTGCATACTTTCTTGTGAAGCTTGCTTTGCTTTGCTATCGAATGGTACCCTGGAGCCCTATTAGAATTATGAAGTTCACGACTTATCCTCGCAAGAAATGAAAGTGTAGCAAGACTTATGTAACAACTTAGTACTTATGTATTCTTTTTTCCCGGTAAAATGCATTTCTTCTACGGTGTCAGTGCTCCTAGAAATGAGATTTCAGCCGAAGTATACGAAAGTATTGTGGAAAACAAAGATTCTCAAAATCGTAAATTTTTTTGTCATTGATATTCGATTCAAGAAATTTAAGCTTTGATTTGTGTTATTGTAGGAGTATTTTTGCATTAAACAAATTCATTATCATTTTGAGACAAAAAATGGTTCTTTTTTGTATATTAATAACTGCTTCGGCATTAATGGCTGTACAGTATATATTTAAAGGTTAATTATACCATCTGATACTGGAAAACTAGTTTTTTTCGGCCATCAACATTCTAAAATGAATAAGTATCACCCTATTTCCTCATATTAATTTTCATTTCTTTGTTTTATTGATAATTACATATTCCCACCTGCTGTAATTGGCTCTGCAAAGTGTCGACCCACCTCTATTAGTAAGACCACAACCGCTTGATGAAATGCTCAAAGTTTTAATGATTGATGAGTATGATCGGCTGCACGAAATCGCCCAGATCGCTGTAGGCTGAACGCCCACGTGCGTGCTGCAACGCGGCTGCCGAATAGCTCAGGGACTCGCGCCGTGCCGGCGGCCAGCGACGACACTACAAACGCTCGTTGGTGTGTGCGATTTTGCGGTCGTCAAGAGCCGATCGTACGGGTAAGATGTGGCGCACGTACGATACTATCGCTCGCCGCTTGCGCGGGGAAGGTGGACCGCTTGCTCGCTGTTGGGGTAACGAGATACCTTGTTTTTCTCTTTGAGTATGTTAGTCTTTACATCCGCGAACGTGGATCGTGCAGTATCGGCCCTACAATTTATGTTTTGGAAGTCTACACTTACTCTTCTGACCATGCATAAACTCATCTCAGACAGTCGATCGGACCCCTCCGCCGGACAGTCAAAATCTGCCAGAGTCGCGCCGGACCCAGTTGACCAATGAGAGCGGGGCGATTGGGCGGTCCCTTCTTGTAGGTCGCTGTGACATCACCGGCAAGCGAGGGGACCCTTCTCCGGATCTGCTGCAAAGGTACGCCATTTCTGCTCCGGAGGTACGCCAGATTTGGCAGAGCGGCGGCGGAGAAATTTGCCCGCCGCGAGTCCGCCAGATTTGGACGAGCCGCGGCGCAGAAAATCGGAGGGGTCCGGCATAGAAAATCGGACCTCTCCGGCACAGATTTTCGGAGGCCTCCGGCACTGAAAACCGGACCCCTCCGGCACTGAAAATCGGACCCCGCCGGCGGGGTACGCAATCAATTTGCTGTGATACGCAGCTTAGCATTTTCGAAAATAAGCTGCCATCGCTCTTGTCTTACTCTTTTTCTCTTTTTTTGTCGTTCTTTCGCACCCGTTTCTCTTTTTTTGGTTTTTCGTGTTCCTCGTCGGCGCGTTGGCGTAATTTGTTCATCTCCTTCTTTTCATTCAATTTTTAGGTTTTCGTGTGGATGCACTTAGTCACTCTTAATGTTTGGCTCTTTTCGACTTGCTGAGACATTGTTGACTATTGATGGAGTCGTATTTGTGATCAATTCTGGTTTTTGGAAACAAAAAGGTTAGTCTGTCGCATTCTTGCTAAATGTAGAGGTGGTTATTATCTCATTGTATTGATGGGGTTGTTCTCTGTCTACAATGTCTCTTTTCTCTATCTGCTTATATGAAAGAAGTAGCCTTGTAGCATTTGGACACTTTATGTATCTGGTCAATCTGTGTACAGCGTGGTCCATATCCTTTTGGAGTTGATCCCATCTGGAACATTGCCGGTAATCGCCTATCATTTTCGAACTCCATGAGGATGAAAATATCTGTGATCATTGGCGTTTTGCACATGACTTTCGGCTTGTTTCTCTCGCTTCTGAATCATATGTGGGTACCTTGGGTTGTCGTTTTCCTTCGTGTCAATGTTATAATATGTGATTTAGGTTTTACGACTCGAAGGTGGATATACTTACGAATTTTATTCCGCAAATATTGTTCCTCGGCTGCATTTTCATCTACCTTTGTGGACAGATGTTTGTCAAGTGGTTTTTTTCCGTTGAAAAGGGCGTCGTGCTAGGAATGCAATATCCCGGTATGCAGCTTTTTACCGAATTACATTAAATAATGTCAGAATGTCAAAAAATGATGATGTCAAAAAAATATAGGTCCAAGTTGTGCACCATCGCTGCTTATAGGTTTAATCAACATGTTTATGCTGAAAGAAAGGCCAGTGGGCCATTTGATGGAGCACAACAGTACAGTTGTTCATCCTACATGCTATCTGAACCAGTGGTATCCGTGCTTTACAGGATGATTCGGAACATTTGATCGCTATTGATCGTTATCTACGTGAACACTCATTGAGTGATGCTTTCGTTCACCAAGCTATTCATGCGATCGAATTTGTTCTTGGTTGTGTGTCACACACGGCATCATATTTTCGATTATGGGCGCTAAGTCTCGCACAGGCTCGTGAGTTATTCTCTGACTAATTAGGTTTTGTTATCTGAAGCGAGTGTCATCCAAGCCAAGTAGACAGTTAACTCATTCTCTAGAATTTTCTCTTCTTCATGCATCGCAGTACTTCTGACTCCTTTTGATGATTTTTTTGTCGAAGTGATCTGAAGGACATTTCTGTCGCGGTTTTTCATTCGTTCTAGCAGCTTTTTAAGAAGTGACTGTTAATCGTCGTTGCGAGAAGAATAGGAGAATTGTGTTGTAAGGAATTCTTGCTAGGACTACCAACGGAGCGTTGTTAGCTCAGTTGGTAGAGCGTTAAAGTTTTAATCTAACGGTCAGGGGTTCGAGTCCCCTACGCGGCTAACTTTTTGCAGCACTTCAGAACTACTGCGGTTTTTCTGGAATGTTCTTGATTCTATATAAGTCTGTGGATTTCATTACATTTGAAATAAATGTTTCGTCTTGTCTTCATTCTTCTATTTTCTATCTACAAACGCTAGGGGTGAGAGGGAGAGGGTAGAGTACGGGGGTGAGGGTCGCGCTGAAGTCCTACCCGGAGGGGAGGGGTCGTATTCGGCTAATTTGGGTGGTGTTTTTAGAGACATAATTGGGGTTTGGAGCTTATTTAGGGTTAGTTACAGTATGCCGCGGCAGACTTGCGGAGCACAAAATCGGGCGGCTCCGGCGCACAAAATGGGAGGGGTCCGACGCACAAATTTGGGGGGCTCCGGCGCACAAAATCGGGGGGCTTCGGAGCATGAGTGGCAGACACCCCGCTGGGGAAACCCCGCGGCCCTGCCATTTCTCCGCCGGAGGGGTCCGATCCGCTGTCTGAGATAGATCTTCTTCGAGTTCATGGTTAACGAAGATCGCGCTGCCGATACAGACATGTCATGACCAATGGCAGCCTAAACGCTGCGCCGTATCTCACGCAGGTGCCGTTTAGGCTCGCAGCGTGTGACAACTATGAGGAGAAAATTAAGGTCACTGTCGGCCGCTTGCACGACCAGTTTTGTCATCCGATCAGGCGGGCACATTGCTGGTCGCTCGCATGGACAAATGTACTGCCGCCCGATCGCACGGTAACATTGCCTGCCGCTTTTCATTGTTCGCCGACGCACGGAAGCTTTAGGTTTATGTCGGCCGTTTGGGCGCTTATGCCTGTAGGAGGACCGCTCGCACAGTGCGAATCCCTGAGAGCGCCATGATGACTCATGCGCGCGAATACCAATGTTCTCAGATGATAGCCGGGGGCAGGCGGCCATGCGATTTATGCGCGGGCGGGCACCGGAAAAATAGTTCGCTGATTTCTTGCGGTCCGCTTGCAGATATTTGGAAGAAATTTAGCGAAATTTTGAGAACGCTTAGAGAACAATTGCAATTTCCTTATAGATTGCTGCGGCGGAGGGCCACACGGTCCTTTGTGAAGGATCGCGAAGCCCCCAGGTACTTTCCGCTGAAAGAAAGTACCTCAAATTTGAGTAATTGCACCAACGGTAACACCTCTACCACACAGAGTCTTACCTGTGCTCAACGTAAGCCCGAAACTGCGTAAAAAGAGTCCGAGCGCCTGCTGAAAGTTCGGCCAGCGTTTGGTGAAAGAGATCATTTGACGAGCGCCTGCAGAAAATTTTGTGTTGCTGCCCGCTGGCAGAACATTAGACAGTAAAGGAGATACCGCTCGCTGAAGGTTTGGCCACACCTCAAAACCTGCTGACCGCTTGCAGAAAAGCGCGAGTTTGCGGACCGCCTATCCCCTGCGATTATCTGAGTGGGCGACTAGAAATAGTCGGGCGGCGTTACATTAACCCGCAGAGAGCTTTAGGGCAGGGAATTTGTCCTTATTTAAGCATGTAAATCCCCATCATAGATTCCTGTTTTTTGATCGAGAATCTTAATTTCCTCTTCAAGTTTCGGAAGCTGTTAAAGGGATTGAGGGGTAAGGGACTTTATGTCGCCGAAAGTGGGAGTTCTCGCCGAACATCTGCAACAGGTATACCTTCCCATGCATGCACAAGCTGAGCATTTGCTGCATTGTCCGCGCGGGACCCTCCCACTTCCGGCGACATGTAGTCCTTCACCCGTTCAGAGTTCATGTTAAAAAGAACCGTGATGATCAAAAATTCTCCAAACTGTGTCGCTCGTTTATCTACGATGAAACATATTTCAAATGGCTCTTACGAAAATTACATAGTAATGTGTGTTTTTTGTCTTTTAACGAGTTCCTTTACAGGTTTTGTGGCCCTCAAATGAGTATTATAAACTAAAACAAAGATAGTTTGTAACCTCAAGAGGATGAAAATTTTAACATTGCGAGGCATTCTGGCCAAGTTTTACTAGAATGAGAATATGAGAAACTACGTGCTACAAACGTGCTGTCATTTGATTGGTCCCCTTGCGATGACCCACTGTCGAAACCTAGAAATCGGTTCACACTTTACGATACTTGCCATTGCCGACGGCAATCAGTTCGTGATTTCGGACGCACTTTCTTGTTGCGTGCGTTGCCTGCGTTCCTCTCTTACACCGTAGGACCGAAATTATCATGTATGAATCCCTGCAATACCGTATGATGTCTTGACTCTGATCAACAACCACTTTGCCTACGCAATAACATGAACTTCCGGAGTAAAGACGAAGTGACATTTTGTCAAAAGTTCAGTCTATAACATTAGCTGGTATCCCCCGTCTTACTCGGGGACGGTCAAGAGGCGCAATTTTTCTGGCTGTCACCAACTTAAAGCTCCAGTTTAGGGCTATGGGAGGGTTCAAAAAGTGCCGGACGAACTCCATAGCTTACTAGCTGTTTGAGGTAACAACTGATAAGCTTGACGACTTTTGCTAGAAAACTGACCAGATTATTTACAAATTTGCTATCAAGTGCAATTCCAATGGTTTTTGACCTTCAACAATTTTGTCTGGAATCGATTTCAGGATGATGAGATAGAGCACCCTGTGCAATTATCAAAATTATACTTTTGAGATTTCAAGTAATTCTAGAACTGCGTAAAACACTAAATATGTACTATAAGCTGCCCATCTGGCAATAAGAATCTCGCCTCTTGACATACACCCGTCTTACTCGGGAAATTGTCTCTTTTCGGATACTGCGCTGCAGACTTGGAGGCACCCTTCAATGCGAAATGAAAATTAGTCCTTCCTTTCATTTTCACGCTAAAATGTTTGGTAACAAATGATAAGAATTTGTTCTCAATGCAGAGTGCCAAAAATCAATGAAGCAAACCCTTCCCTGTGGTTGATGAATACGGCCAATGAACCCTGAGGGTTAAACTAACCTTGGGGTAAATTTAACCCTCAGGGTTCGTTGATGAATACGGTCACTGGTTAGGGGCTGAAAAGGCTAGAAAGGGGGCAAATAGGGCTAGAAAAACGCGATTTTCGCTTATTTTTCCTTGTTTCTTCTGAATTTTTCTTATTTTCTTCAATTTCGATCGTGATAGGAGGTTAAAGTGGGCGGAGCTCGCTTGGAGGAGTTTCGGCTGTATAAAAGCACTGGAAATGAGCATATTATGGAATTTTCGAATTTTTCGCTTAGTTTTTCGCTAATTTTACCGATTTCCGAAATTTGGAAACAGAATATTGATTTTATAGATTTTTGTCAATTTGCAAGATTTCACAACCCTCCAAATATCGATTTTGTCGATTTTCGGGATTTCGAAACCTTCAGAATATCGATTCTGTCAATTTTTGAGGATTTGGTGGTTTACTAGCCTCCAAAATATCGATTTTTCGCTGTGAACTGTAAGCCCCATCAACTTTTGATGTTGCTTTGCAAAGCAGCACAATCGGTTTGCTGGCGGGTTTTCTATAACGAACGAACAACCAAACGAACACACTCACAATGTGTTTAAAGGGGCGACGCGTAGTGGACTCTCACACCTTACCCTGTGCTGCAGCGTGCAGGGACCATGCCCGTTAGGCGGAGTGATCCTTGTTTTAGCTACTCTTTCTGCTTTCTTCTTAGCTTATTCGCTGCCCTGCTTCCAAATTTCTGAGCTTTTCCTGTCTAATAATCTACTGCGGTACTCCCTGAGATCTCTCAAAGTATCACCGCGCGAATCGAAGACGAAATGGAGTTTTTCTGGGAACGGCTGGCTTTTCCTCCTTACAGCTATAGGTGAATATGTGAGGTGTGATCGCATATCGTACAGCTTGAGAAAACAGTTTGAGTCCTCGTTTTTTGAGTTCAAACCTGAACCATATACCATAACCAAAAGGCTTGAAAAGCGTCATAAAGAAAAATGCTTAGCGATTTGATATCTTCTTCTTTTGCTACGAAAAAATCATATCCGATATCAAGGCAGATTACAATTGAGCATAGAAGCAAGAAAATGGCAATCCGCTCTGTAAAAACGGAAAATTACGAGATACAATGATTAAAAAAGGCGCAATGTTGTGCGCAGCGCAGGAGAGCTCAATATGATTCCGCAGCGAGCGCATGCAGTAACTTAATAACAAATGTGTAAGCCTTCGACGATATGCCGCTTGCAAAGGGGGAAAGAGATGGGAAAGGAGATGGTTGCTTCATATTAGGCTGCTGCATAAGTTCTGTCCGATTTTTTTGTCTTATGTTCGAAGCAGCTGTTCTAGGAGATTTTCATTTTCAATGCAATGTTGTTAGTATAAGAAAGAGCTTTTCCTGCTTTTTCCAACACATAACAAATTTCAGTCAATTTCTTAGTGTAAGGAGATTTCAGACTTGAAATTTCCGAGTAGCGGGGTAAGTTCTTATCTAGAATTATGTTCTTACAAGAAAGTCTCCACAATGCGCCTTTCAAGTCAAGTTCTTTCTTAAGGCTAGTATACGCAGAAGATCATTCTCATAAAGAAAACGTCTCGCTAGTAAAATTTATTGTCGAACATTAATTTTCTATATAGATGTGTTACAAGTAGTAACTTTCAGCGAATAGAAGTAATCGATGAGTTGAAAGTTGGAGATGCTAGAATAAAGCAAGAGCTAGCAGGGCCCATCCACCGATTCTTTTTCGGCGCTCACCTTAAGTGTAGAATTTTCGTAATTCGTAATTAGGCATGCACACATTTGAAGCGAGGTCAGAATGTGGCTTCTTTTTTGCTCAGTAAAAAAATCTCTCGGCAACGCAGACCCGCAGGGCTGTTTTATGTTGCAAAAAACTATGAAAATTTTTCTATCTATTCTTCCTTATATAAGATACATCAATTTTCATAAGAAAGCATTGCCATGTCAAAGAGAGATATTCAAAGAAAAACGACGAAGTTCTTGAGTTCTTGCTTCTTCTTTAACAAGGATTTTTGCAAATCTCAATATGTGTCTGATACAAGCAGCTGCTCACCACACTGAAACTATGCAAAAAAAAGTTGACTCTGAAAGAAGTTGTGCTATTTTTTAAACTTAGAAAATTCAAATCCGACGGAACTTATGCAGCAGCTTAATACATCATTCATTTATTTATTTGATACGCCCGAAGGCGTACTTCATACAATCCGCCACGTCTCAAAACCACCGGAGTGACCTAGAAAAACACAAATAAAGAGGAAAAAAAGAAGAAAATAACAACATCGTTGTACAGAAGTGATGAATCGGTCATCCGCATCTAGCACGATTTACTTTGCACTCAGTAGAATGGATTCCCGTGAAAAGAAGAACCTTTCAAGTTAGTATGATAAAGAGAGGAGTGAGACGCCAACCTACAAAAACGTCCACATGCCGAACAAATTGCCGAACAAATGGTCCGGAACTATATATTCTTCATCATTTGTGCTGGCCTGGGGGCTAATTGCTCGAGCTATGATGAATTGGTACCGGGCATGCTTTACTAACCAAAACAATGCTCCATGGACGATAAGAGACACTTGAATAGAAAAAATGTGTTTAGTTGAGAAACACCATATGTGGCACACTTTGCATGCCAGACGGGTGTGTTTGGGAGGAAATGAGCTGCAAAATGCCGTTGAATAAGGATGCTTTGCAAGATTGATGAGTAAATGATGGCCAGAGTGGTTAATAAAATTTCTAATCTCTGGTTCTAGACTTACCCACTATGGACACAAGTTTGGAGCAAGGAAATAAAAACCCGAGCAAAAAGGGAAGGTGAGAATTTCAATTTATTTGTTGTGTTGCACAAGTTAATATTTTTTTTTGAAGGTGCTCAAATTTGAAATAATAAGTCTATAGCTTAAAAGTTTAAGAAAAAACTACACTCCTCCTAATTGCATTCATGCTTTGAATAATAAGAGCTACAGAACAAAAATATCTAAAACCTAATCCGCTCGCCTTACCTGTGTTTAAATTTTGAAAAATGGATCCACAGCATAAAATTATATTGGATTGACTAAAAACTGAATACTCTTCCTTTTTGTACTTAAACATTGAAAAGCAAAGTTCTACAGCTTAAAAATCATGAACAGATTGACTGAAAACTGATAGACTGACCAAAAACTGAATCACTTTTAGTATCTGCATTTAGACGCAAAACTCGTAGCTTTCGAACTACAAAACAGGTGAGAGGGACAAATTTATTTAACACATTGACGACCATGCAGATTTTTAGCAGTCTGCCTTTCATGACCAAGGTCTTTTTACGAAACAGCCCACTTTTTTAACTAAAATTACGCATACTGCCATCTAAAGTACACCTACAGTAGATCTGAAAGGCTGACAAGAAAGGCAGAAGTCATTCCTAAATTTTATGCAAAAGAAAGCTTATGGAATGAGTTTACTTCAAAATAGTAGTCATTTTACCAAAACTCAGGCCTTGACACACATGGTGTGTTAAGCGGTCCCACGCGGTAGTCATTGCTTGACACACCATGTGTGTCAAGCCAGTCGTCAATGTGTTAAACTCAATGGTTAGCAGGCTGGTTATAGTAGTTCTAAACTTATACCCTTACTTTTGAGGTTCGTCGATTATTCAAATCTCTATACTTATCCTTAGCGTGCTGCTTGAGCTACCTTGAAAGCTTTCATATCCAAAAAGGGCACCGCGAGTACCTTTTTTATTCTCCTTTCAAACTCCAAAATTGTTTGGACGCCTTTAAAAATGCAAGTCTAGTCACAAAAAACTTTTTTTTTGGGTTGTTCTTCATTTTTCACAATTTTTTACAATCGTGCAAGATGTAAGAAGTTAACAGATGTTAGAAAATAACAAAAGATGAGGTTATTGCAGCTCATAAAAGAGATTCCTACTTTGTATGCGGCTTGCTTTTTGATGGCTTAGAAATTTGCATCGGTGGCTTGCGGGAGATTTCTTAGAAATCTTCTCACGGATGACGTTCTGATGTTTGCTGTTAGGGCCTAAAAATACACACGAGTCCAGCAAGATGTGCACGTTGCGTTACAGTAAACTTAATGTGAACTTAATTTCTTGAGAGACTCTTTCAAAGCACTACAAATCTACAGGGTCTCCCATAATAATGTGCACACTGTTTGATTTTGAATAACTCTCCTATTATGAGGTTTTTCGAGAAGCGGTAAGCGCCATTCTGTAGAGCTGGCTTCAACTTAGATTTGTAGTATAAAGCGAATCACCGAGCGCTCTTCATTACTGTAGGATTACGGTAGAAACTTGAAAGAGGGTTTTGGGCCATGAAAGGCCATATTATGCCTCAAAAAGGAATCAAAACAGCCTAAACTTTTACACTAGGCTAGTCAGAGTTGCTGATTCTAATTGTAAAGTTCCCAACTTATCATGATGTTTCAATGAAGAATTATGCGAGGTAAACAGCAGCGGCCATTTTCTCAATGTTCCTAAAAAGTGCGGCTACACCGCATAGAAAGCTTCGAAATCTTGCGAATAGTTGAGTATTGAACTCAGCGTCTCTAAAAACCCTATTACACAAGTTTTCACATCTTTTTGAAAATTTTTGAAACGGCGGCTTTTTTCACAGTGACACCATATGTTCCAAGTTTCTACCGTAATCCTACAGTAATGAAAAGGCGATTCGCTCTATACTGTTAATCTAAGATGAAGCCAGCTCTACAAAAAGACGCTAACCGCTTCTCGAAAGACCTCATAATAAGAGAATTATTCAAAATCAAACAGTGTGCACATTATTTTGGGACACCCTGTATATGTCACGAAAGATCATAACTTTGCAAAAAATCTATATGCGGACCTAGTTCTGCAAGCTTAAAGCGGTGCGGATCCGTTTGAAGCACAATTTTGTGGGATCCACGCAACGGACCCGCTCGCCCTTTCACATGGTGAGCTTATATGCTGTGAGCATGCGCAGAAAATCGGCTCAAAATTTCGGCTTTAGCTCGCTCTATGAATTTCGTAACAGAAAGCAATCCACACACAGACACACAAACGTAAACAACCTTTAGCCCACTATTATAAGTCATGTTAGCGTTACATTATGTTGATGCAGAAATGCGTATAACATACCCTTGTGCGGCAAAAAAGGTATAAAAAACCATGAAACTTATCATTAGATAGAACAAAACAAGCCCTACAAGTTGTGATGTCAGACAATCTCAAAAGTTCGATAAGAAGAGTTGAAAGGGAGTTCAGCCCAGAATTTGGATCTCTGCCAAGAAAAATCCTACAAACACCCAAATTGCCCACAAAAGTTAAATGTCGCATTAGCGCATTGGCTTTGCATAGGTATTATATACTGTATTTTCTCCAAAGCTAGTAATAGCGGAAATAAGATTTGGCATTTAATATAATAAATATTCCATACTACAAGCATTTGGATATATAACAGTAAATTTTGGGCCTTCTTCGAGCGCTGGTTGTCAGGGATAAATTTGACATAAAAACCCGAAGCCGACATTTTCGATTTTTTGACCTTCTCTCAAATTTTCAATTTCCATTTCAGAACAAATGCGTTATGTGGACATATGATTATCTTATTTGTATAGTACATGTTTGATCAAGTTTGAAACAGCAGCGTCTTTGACGAAAATCTGATTTTTAGGTATACAAATTTTTCTAGACTTTTTTTTTGCATGTTCACGTTTGAAGATTTTGAGAATGCGCAAATACTCCCCTATCAAACGATAAGTTTTGTACGTTCTTATATCTTTTCTGGCACTTCAAAATAAGGAGCAGGCATTAATTTTGCATCAACTTACTGATTTGCTATCAGTACTTGAATGATTTGCTAATCCCTCAAGTCACGATGTACATTACAGCGATATTTTCGAGGATTTTACTACATCTCCAGTAGAACTGCTTGAGCAGAAGTGGATGTAATCCAGCAGCACTTCAAATCTTATTTCAGTGAGTTTTGTATTCAACGGATCGATACAAAAGCACGGTGATTTTAGCGTTTTTCTATGTTGATGACAGCATGCAAAAAAATCTGATCAAAGCGCCTAATATCCGCCTAATTTGGCAAGATGGTATATAATGTTGCTCTGGTTTCCTGAAGAACATCAGGTGAGAGAGACTTCAGATGCAGCACGCATAAAGGTCTTCCAATGTACGGGCCAACTATTACGATTGTCTTATAAGTTTTTTTTCCATATGACGATGATTTCCTGTAGACTCAAATTCTTGATCAGGAGCCAAACGACAACTATTATATTCAATAGATTGATGGACTTTACAAGTTACCTTGCGATCACTTGCAGAAAGTTTGACCTACGGAAGTGTGAAGCCAAAATGTAATTTCTAATTATTAGGTTGTCCCACAAGTCTTACATTTTCAAGTTTGCGCTGTGATATGTCAGATACCTCTTGTTCTAAGTAGACATTAGGATACGATTCGATAGAGCAAAGCAAGCTCTATAAGAAGAAGTCTACGATTTTGCAGCAGCTTCGATCGAGCTCGATTTCTGAACCAAAAACTAAAAAGTTTCGGATGACCAAAAAATTGAAAATTTTATATATCTTCGTTCAAAAAAGTCCTACAGATCTCTCACTCGCTCACGCATATACACTCCACATCAGACATTCATGTGCTATTGCTGTATTTTTTTATCAGTTAGAAATCAAGAAACCAAAAATTTCCATGTTTTTGCCAAAGTAATGCTGTGCTGTTCTAACACTGACATTTGTATACTACAAGCCCCTAGAAGTATAAACGTAAATTTTTAGCTCTCCATACGCTCTGGTTTCCGAGAAATGTTGTTAAGCGTGAAACCTGAGCGAAGAAAGCTAAATTCGATATTACTCGGGAACTAGAGCTTATGGAGAGCTAAATATTTACGGTTATACTTCTGAGAACTTGTAGTATACAAATGTCAGTGTTAGAACAGCACAGCACACAATGGCAAAAACATAGAAATTTTCGGTTTTTTGTTTTCTAGCTGATAAAAAATACAGCACCAGCACGTGGAGTGTATATGCGTGGGAGAGTGAGAGATCTGTAGGACTTTTTTGAACGAAGTTATAAAAAATTTTCGATTTCTTGGGCATCCGAAACTTTTATAGTTTTTGGTTCAGAACTCGAGGCCGATCGAAGATGGTCCAAAAGCAAAAAAGCCATCTTATACAGAGTGTCCCAAAAAGATGTGCACACTGTTTGATTGTTAATAAGTCTTTTGCTTTTATGTCTGTTGCCGAGCTTGAGGTGCCATTCTGTAGAGCGAGGGTAAACTTAGATTTACAGTAAGGAGCAAATCACCAATCACTCTTTATTACTATATGATCACAGTATAAAACTTTCAGCTTCGGCGTCACTATGGAATAAGCTTTTGATGAAATGATTTCAAAAAAATCTACAAATTTGTGTAGCAAGGTTTTCAGGCGTGCTAATTTCACTACATAACTTTCTAGCAGTGTTTCGAGCTTTTTCGGTGGCGTATTCACATTTCTGACGAACATTGGAAAATTAGTTGTTACCCCAAACCTAAAGTAATTCATGAAAGGAACAGTGTACTGACGTGCAATTTTCAAAATTAAAATCAGCGACTTTGATCAACCCAGTTCAAGAGTTTCTGGCTTGTTTGGCTTCCTTTCTAAGGCAAACACCGCTTTCAATGGCAAAAAATTCTCCTCGAAATTCCTACCGTAATCCTACAGTGATGAAGAGCTGCTGATAAGTCGCTCCATACTGTAAATCTAAGTTGAACCTCGCTCTAAAAAATGGTACCTCAAGCTTGGCAAAAGACATGAAAGCAAGAGAGTTATTAACGATCAAACAGTGTGCACATATTTTTGGGACACCCTGTAGAGCTTGCTTTGCTCTATCGAATAGTATTCTAATGCTTATTTAGAACAAGGAGTGTCTGACTTATCACAGCAAAAACTTAAAAATAAAAAGACCTATGGGACAACCTAATATGTTCCAATGCGGAGTACCACCAGGGTTGTATTAAGAACCTTGAATTTATTGCTTTAACAAACTTGTGACTTGGGATACTAACATGCTTTTGAGCATTGTCAGGCCACTAATTCCTCTCCCCATCCTCCAACAACCTTCAAAGAGATCTATCCTCGTCCTCCTCCCCAACTACAACTCTCCCAAATAATGTGTTGCGAAAATTCAGGTAGTGGTTTTTCTGAGTTACAAGACTATGCAAAAACTTGTTTCTTGTAAATATTAAGCTGTTCCAAAGTACTTGCTCTGCATTTTCAAATAATCCTGTAAACAGCTTGATTTCTGCTTTCATATGGGATTCTCTTTGAAGGAATCCATTGAGGTACGAAGAAGTTATGTTTTTTTTTGAAAACACGGCGCAAAAACTTTTGGGAAAACCTAGTATTGAAGTCTTGTTAAACACATGAAAGCAAATTAACTTTGTGAAACCAGAAGATAATACAGTGCGTACGATGTCTGCTTTCCTTCTCCCCTCAAATTTCTCGAGCCACTTCCTCCCATCCCTTGCTTTCAAGTATTGACGCGACCGAGCACGTCTTTAGTTTGTAAACTCTGAGTATGATGGGCCTTGGAAAAGGCTGGTTTACGCTATTTCCGTACTATGTAAGTTCAGCTTTCGAAATTAGCGTCGAATCGCTCTTAAGAAGCAAAAAATTTTGTGGAAGATTTCGAGCCACTGCTTCAAACTAAACACTTTCATAGATCCATTTGCTTGATTCAACCATCATTGCTTCTCTGACTCTCAAATTTTTTGTACAGCTACATCGAAGTGTGAAACATTTGCAGCACCTCCGACCTCTCGTCATAATCGAAGATGAACAATCACGTGAAGTTTTTGCTTTTGACAGCATTGAGAGTCAATCTGCTTTAATGAAAAGCTGGTTTGCAGAGTTAAGAGCTTTTTCACATGTCATGCAGAAGTCATAAAATCTCGTGAGCTTTCTTTTGAGGTGAAGAACGCTCTTAGAAACTTCGCGTAATCGCTGATCTTGACAGACAGCTGCAAAATCACCATAAAGTAAACACTTTTCTACAAAACTCGATGTTCAATATTTAGGTGCTGACTCGATTTACTACATGGCCTATATGATGATGCGGTTTTGCAAAAACTCTCAAACTGTTGTGATGCAATCGCGTTTTCAAATTTCAAGCCTTTCATGAACATTCCCCTGAGCAGTAGATTGGGCATAAGCCAAAATCTCACTATTCATCTTGTTTCTCGATAATAAAAGTGAAGAACGCATTTATAGACTTTCGTAATCGTTGATGTTGAA
Source organism: Cylicocyclus nassatus (assembly GCA_958299035.1). Classification (NCBI taxonomy): domain Eukaryota; kingdom Metazoa; phylum Nematoda; class Chromadorea; order Rhabditida; family Strongylidae; genus Cylicocyclus; species Cylicocyclus nassatus. The sequence continues at coordinate 84,794,279 of CATQJL010000316.1, read as the reverse complement.
GGACAAGCTCTGAGATCACCGGAGACTGTTACGCTTTTATATCCGAAAACTTGGTTTTTAAAACTTGTACGAAAATGAAGCCGTGTGCACATTAGAAAAACAATAGGTGCACTGGGCATTTTGGATCCACACTTGTCATACTTGGAGAAGTGATCGAAGCACCCTGCTCAATTACAAATCAGACCACCAAGTCAAATTGGAAAACCCTCAGAGCTTCAAAATCTTAGTTACTCTTGACTAACTCGCAAAACCTGATTCAAATCAAAGAGGAGGTTGAGGGTTATGTCCAATCTCTACTCACAGCGAATTTTCACGAAAAGTAATTTAAATCTGAAGGCGATTGCATCACAACATTCTGAGAGTCTCAGCAGAACCGCATCATCAATTAGGCAGTATAGTAAGTGAACCTCAGCACTTTCTAAATATCGAACATCGAGTTTTGTGGAAATGTGTTTACCTTTGCTGTGAAGTATGTCCGACAATATCTGCGATTACGCAAAGTTTATAAGAGCGTTCTTCACCTCTTTTATCAAGAAAGCTCAGAAGCTTTCGAGACTTTTGCGTGGCATGCATAAAAGCTCGTCAACTCAAACCAGCTGTTTGAAGCAGATTGGCTTTAAGAGCTTTTGAGCAATAAATGCAATGGTGGCTGAAAAAAGCAAGTGTATTTATAGTAGTGTCCAGCCTGATCAAGGCTTTTTTGAAAATTTCTCTTTTTCACCGTTTCAGATCAACGAGATTGAGAGCCGTTTTGATGAATGATGGTAGGCTTGCATGTATACAACGCGACAAAATTTTAAATAAATCCAGTAACAAAAAGGCAAATCATGGCGATATCGAGAGTGGACAATAATTGTGTTTAGCACTGTATTGCTCTTCAAAGCTTACACCATCTGGAATGTAAATGTGAAGTAAACGATGGTTCAGTAGTCGTTTCATCAAAACCCCTGTTCTGCAGTTCTCGATGGCCATATCTAACTAACTACACAACACTGATGCTATCTCAAAGTTTGGTCTATTTTGCGCCATACTGTGACTAAGCAGGTCATGGTGTCTTTGACAAGTGTACTGGAGAATAAGTTTTTTGTAATCTTAGGAAAGACCAAGCTTAGCAAGTCGTAAAGCTTCTTGTACCAGATTTGAAGCCACATTGATTTCAAAATTTTCGAATCGGCCGAAAAAACATGTCATAATACGACATCGTGATAGCGGTTCCTCAGCATACTTTGGCGGTCAAAAAAACGTGAGTCTTATAAGGATAACTGCCATGACAAATACAATCGATCATCCACCAGTATAAAACACCTTCAAATCAGGACTCTAGCATTATTATCAAATGTTTTCGTCTGTGCACGTTGTTCCCCTTATGGCTATTACTGCTCGCACCCAAGCGCTCAAATGTTACTCAGGTGTGTTAGTTGTATCAAATCGTAAGCCTACTCGAACAAACAAACAACCTTGCAGGCCGTCTTTTTGAGTTTTAGGACTTTTGCGAATTCAAAAAGATCAAGACCCTCTATAACCATATAGTGGTACAAGCTCACACCAAATTCCTTGAAGACAGTGCCCCAGCAAATTGCACTTCCACATTTCTGCTTATTTCAGGGCTTTTCGACACGCAGAACTCGAATTTGAGCTCTGAAGGTGGAGACCATTTTGGAGCGTTTAGCCACTTTCCAAAAGTCACACGAGAGTTTCTATGGAAAGTTGGGAGACTCTCGCACGAAGACCCTGTCGCCTGTAGTTTTTACTTTGAATGTCATGCACAATGCGGGAGCTGTCATGGGGTCCCGCGCCAAACAGGTGCGAGCCGTTCGAGCATGCGCCGACTGGGGTTGCGCGCGTCAGTTCCAGGGCTATTTTCTCGGCGCAGGGTGAACATTAATCAGCCGGACGGCCTAAAGATAAATGGGTTGACCAGGAACCCCACCACACTATATCACCCAGGGAGCAAATCTGCCAGTACACTGCCTTTAAGACCGTGTTTTTGAATTTTCAGCAAGGAGGTGTTCGTCCGAAAATCAAAACTCGAAACCCTTTAAATGCACTCTAATTAGAAAATGGCAAATGATCTGGCCCGAAAGGAGGTGCATGTCACCAGACGCGCCTTCAAACGCTGATTTCAAATCTGCTTTTCTTTTTTACGAAGCAACTTTCCGGAAGAAGTCATAAGCTTTCGGAAGTCTAAAACTGTCAAATCTCAAGTGGCAAAAAAGGTGAAAACCAGTCCAAAACGCCTGCAAGTGGGCAAATTTGTATCACCTATATTGACCACAAGGAAGGATCACAGGTCAAAATCCCCATAATGTTTTTGTACACGTTAATTTTACGCCACTGGTTGGAAAAATGTGAGCTAAATAATCTTAACTTCTTTCAGGAAGCTGTTCACAGAAAAAAGAGGGCAGATTTGGAATCAGCGTTCAAAAGCGCGACCAATAGTATACATTTCATTTCAGTCTATCAAATCTTGTCTTTTCCCTGCTTGAGGACCCGAACAAATCGGACTTGACAGTGGTCTCCCTCAGGTCCCTGAACAGGTATGAGAGCATGTGCGAGAGATTGATAAATATTGCTCCTAATCGGGAAAGGTCTTCTTCAGTCTTTCCGAGTGGTCATTTTTGCGCACTTTGGCTCGTTCAAAACAACAGACGGCAAGATAGTGCTTGTTGTTCGTAAGCACTTTATCATTGTTTTTTTTTCACCTCCTCAATCGCCCGACTTAGCGATTGCGAAAAGAACAAGCAAATCAAAAGAAACTCAAATAATACCCAAGCGTACGAGAATATTTGCCTTTAAATTGATTACCGGAAAAAATAACGCTACCGGCTGTTGAGCTACAATAGAAGAAAGCAAATTAGTCTAGGTGCATGTAGATAAGGTTGATCATCCTACATCAATCCTCTATGCAAAGCACTGCTCAAAGTAATATGGTTCCAATCCTTACTTTGCATTGTTGGATTTCCAATAATTTCTATTAGGTGGTTCAAAAGTTCTGGGACATTTTCAGACGAGATCTCTATCTCTCGAAACTCAATGCATATACATCCGATAGAGCTACCATTCGACAGAGCAAAGCAAGCTCTACAAGATGGTATGCAAAAGTTCGCACCAGCTTTGACCCACCGTAAGTTTGCACCCAAATTCTGAGTCGGACTGAAATTCAAAAATCGCAAAAAAAATTCATATCTTTGTTCAAACAAATCCTACGGATCTCTGAGTTGCTCACAAAAATCGCCCACCATATTAGCTACTCATTTGTATTGCTACTGTATTTTTCCCTATTTGGAAATCGGAAACGAAATTTTCATGATTTTACAAACGAAGCTAGGCTGTTTCCATTTATGTAAATGTATTTTAAGTACAACCGTATTTTTAGCTTTCCGTAAGGCCTAGTTGTAATAAGTTGTTCTATAGAATCGATCGACGGTTTAATTGTCCGTAACATATTCTTCGCACCTTCGCATCTGCGAGGTGCGAACTTGCCTCGCCGCAGCTGCTCAGACAATCGCCGGGGGCAGGCGGGCACCGGAAAAATAGATTGCTGATTTCTCGCACCCCACTCGCGGATTTTTTGCAAAGCAATCAGGACTTTTCGGAAGACCGCCTGCTGAGTTCTCGATTCCTCAGAGATTCAGCAATATATCTGCAAAAGATAAGAGCGAAAAAAAATTCAACAGGCGGTCTCTCAAAAATCCGCTGACTCAGCAAGCGGTCTTCCGAAAAGTCCTGATTGCTTTGCAAAAAATCCGCGAGCGGGGTGCGAGAAATCAGCAATCTATTTTTCCGGTGCCCGCCTGCCCCCAGCGATTGTCTGAGTGGGTGCAGGTGCACTCAAGCGAACTTAGTGAACCAAATAGGCGCATATAATCAATCAGCTCATTCTTCTGTGACGATGGAGGGACATATATATACAGGGTGTCCCAAAAAATGTGCCTACTGTTTGATTGTGAATAACTCTCTTGTAATGGAATATTTCGAAAAGTTTTAAGTACCTTTCTGTAGAGCGAGTTTGAACTTAGATTTACAGTATGGAGCGAATCATCTATCGCTCTTCATTACTGTAGGATTACGGTAAGAACTTCCAGCATATGGAGCCGTTGTGAAATATACCACATAACAAAAATTCTTTCAAAAAATCTGAAAAACTGTGTGCTAGGGTTTTCGCGCATGCTGATTCCACCTAATAACTTTTTATGAGTGTTTTCAGCTTTTTTGACGGTGTAATTTTACATTTTTGACAAATGCTGGGAATTGAGTTATTACGAATTACCGGGGATAACTTAGAAAGGAAGCAACACAGTAAAATGGGAATTTTAAATTCAAAATCAGTGGCTCTCATTACCGTAGTATGAGAGTTTTTGGCTTGTTTGAACTTGTTCCGAGGCAGAATATAGCCTCCAAGGGCCTAAAATCCTTGTCGAAGTTCATACCGTAATCCTACAGTAATGGAGAATGATAGATGATTCGCTCCATACTGTGTCTAAGTTTGACCTCGCCCTACAAAGCGGTACCTAAGGCTTTTCGAAACATTTCATCACAAGAGAGTTATTCACAATCAAACAGTAGGCACATTTTTGGGACACCCCCTATTTCTGGAAAGCTTATTGCGTGTAGATTCCGAATATACAGAGTGCCCCAAAACTACAGGCGCCAACTTTACAAACGCTGCCACGAAGGAACCATTGAAAAAAACAAGGTCAAATTTGTGCTATAGAAGGCACTAATCAATCTCTACAAAATACATTTGATTGAATTTAAAAAGATCCCTACTGAAGGATTTGAGAATCAAAAGAATCTGAACAGTATTTCCAAGAAAGGCAAAAATGAAATCTCTATACTTCATAATTTGCTTTGTAACTGAATAAACTCAAAGCCTTTCTTGGCATACCGAAAATACAATAATTTTTGGCATGCCATCTCTCAACCATGTTTATGAAAAATCAGAAATCTTTTCGAACTGACTTTTAAATTTCCATACTTAGCTGTTTTGGAGACAAAGGCTTGCCCTATTTTCCTGCATAATTATAAAGCAAGATAAAATCCTGTTGAAAAGATTTTACGTAAATTCTTAAAGTCATGCTTGCGTACAAAGCCCACTTCGGTCGGCGAAAGGAATTGGGATTTTTTCGAGAGATAAAGCAGCCAAATTCTGATTTGGCTATCGCATTACCATAATGATGGTTAATGACACAAACTCATACTCGATCCATCCTCAAGCCCGTCTGGTATCCTTCTGGCACCAAAGAAACACGCGCCGGTAATTTTGGCACACCCTGTATAAAAATTGTGATGTTTGGTGAGATTCCAGGAAACGGTTAAAAATCCCTAATGTGACTCTGCAGTTTCAGTCCATCTCGCTGCGGTTGGTACCACAAGAAAGCACACATACGCATACGCATATCTGATAGTATCAAATAAGTTGCCCATGAATACAGATTCTTCGACTTACGTATCTTCAACATGTGAACTTTTCGCTCTGCTAGAATATTTTTTATTGAAAACAAAAAACTTCTAGACCTTTAGAACCTCATGAAAATCAAAGAGAAAGGTCCTTCCATAGTAAGCAATGATTTGCACCATAAAATCTCATTGATTGTGAGCTATACAGCGATTTCTAAGCCAAAAACCCCAGGACCGTGGACGTTTGTGTGACGTCATCGGAAAAATGAAGAAAATTGTGTTTTCGAATACCAAAATATGGTATTAGATAGAGCGAAGGACGCTGATTCCGAATATGTGTCTCTTTATACTTGAAAATGAGTTTAAGGAAGCTATGCTGTTGCGGCTTTTCCGGCGCAAAATCGCGCTTAATCCGTGTTTTTAACGGCGGCGGCGATAGTACTGTAGTTAAGTTTTTTGAGCAAACAATAGAAAGCAGCATAAATCTGCTTCACTTAACTTCCTTCCTCGAAAAGCTTTTGATAAATCATAACCTTTGGATAGAAATGCTCAATTACCACAAAATTTTTTCAGACATAAAGAGCAGGTTACGACACTCTTATGAAGAACTACTTCGATCTTTAATACAAGTTTTGAATTTGGTATCACTTCACAGAAAAATCAAAGTTGGAGTGTTTTTTCCTAACTTTTACTTCTGCAGTGTTTGCTTGAATCTCTCGAATGTTTTTGCGAATTGCATAATTTCCTGTTTCAAAAAGCTTAAGAATGTGGCAATCCTTTGAGAAAGTAAGAAGTGATAAATTGAAAATGATGCGGACAAAGTTTTGGTTGAACCCAATATATAGCCGGCTCCAGGTTCCGAACGTAATCCTACAATAACGAAATTCGTAAAAGTTTCCATATTGGAAATCTGTGATGAAAGGACAGAGTTAGACTAGCCAAAATCATAGGTAATTTTTACTTTGTTGTAAATTTCTCGAATATTTACGGCGGATTTTAAAACAAAATTTTGCGATTTTCCAGAACATTAACAGTCGGTTTCATCCCGGATTATGCGAGACATTCTACGTGAAGCAACGCATGCGCATCGCTGGAGGCATTGCGAGCGCATAGCGCTGGTATTTTGCTCAGCAAAGACTAAGGAGATTGGAGAGACGCAGACAGCATGGGTTCTCAGCACGATAGGATATAGTGTAGCTGCGAAACGGTGAGAGCTGTTGCGAGGCGGACTCCCGGCAATCCAATTTCCGCCTAAAGCGGGTCGAAACTTACTGTAGTTTGCTTTAGTCACCCAACTCGGCCTTCGCTTAGAGACTTTTGTTTCGTTCCGCATGCTGATTTGAAGTAATTTTTAAAATTGCTTAACTGTATTTAGAGGGAGGATGCATCTTGCTTTGATACTGCTGTTGTTACTTGTTTTGCAAGTACAGTGGAGAAGATTATGCAGAAAAGGTAAATATGCATAAAGTCCTTGCTATGCCAGATTAAGGGCGAGGGGGATAAAATTTGAGCGTGAACAAATTCCTACGCCTAAAAGCCGAGATTTTGCATGCGCAGATAGCCGGCTTCAGGCGTAGCTATAGGTCTTTCGCGAAATCTGACGACGGATTTGACTGCGACCTTTCTGCTCACAGGAGCATAACACGCTCATACGAAGAGGCCCCACCTTAACGCTCAGCTCAGTCATTTCCTGGGTCTCTAAATAATATTATACTCAAGCAGAAAAACCATTCGAGCAAACATGAGAACCAGCAAATGAGGTTGCCGGCGTGGTGGTGCGTGCGTGTTGCGCGCGGTCGCGCCATCGTCACGATTCTTGAATGCCTTTTGACTGTTCGAGAGCAACTTTTACCACCCAATCACCGCACCGTAAGGCGCCAATATGGTGTGCCAAAATTACAGCGCCAACTTTACAAACAGTCCCCCGAAAAAACCGCTTAGAAACACAAGCTCAAATTCGTGCATAGGAGGCATCAAGCAATCTTTACAAAAAACATTCAAAAAATTTAAAAAGACCTATATTTAAAAAAGTGGGAACTAAAAGAATCTAAACGGAATTTTTATACCATCAAGATTTGCTCTGTAACTCAAAACTCTGAATGAACTCGGAACCTTTCTCGACTTTTCTGAGCTGAAATTGTAAAGCACAACTTGTACTATCTCATAGCCCTCACTGCATATGCAGATGTTCCTCCACAAAATAAAAAACGTGTTTGCGAAAACTACCTGCGTATGAGCAGCGACCTTTTGTTCGAAATCGATAAGGCCCAGACATGCAAATTCTTTAAATATAAAACAATCCTCTTATTATGAAACATGTAGAAGAGTATCTATCATGACTGATTAGTCAGGACGGTTTTAACTCGAGTTTAAAATGTATTTTCTGATGGCGCACTCAGAAAGGCCGAAATTAACCAATTTTCGTTATGCTCCTTTTCAACCATGCATACAGGATGTCCGTAAAGTATGTATACACTGTTTGATCGTTAATATCTCTTTTCCCAAGAAGTCTTTTGCCTTGCTTCAGGTGCCATTTTATAGGGCTGGCTTCAACTTAGATTTCAGTATGGAGTGAATCACCCATCTCTCTTCATTACTGTAGGATTACGGTGGAAGCTTCAAAGAGGGTTTTGAGCCATGAAAGGCCATATTTTGCCTCAGAAACGAAACAAAACAATCTGAAAACCTTTACACTAGGCTAATTAGAGTTGCTGATTCTAACTGTAAAGTTTCCAACTTATTATGATGCTTCACTGAAGAGTTATGCCAGGTAAGAGGTAGCGGCCATTTTTTGAATGTTCCTAAAAAATGCGGTTGCACCGTTTAGAAAGCTTCGCAATCTTGTGAATAGTTGAGTATTGAATTCAACGTCCATAAAAACCCTATTACACAAGTTGTCACATCTTTTTGAAAATTTTTGAAACGGTAGCTTTTTCCACATTGACACCATATGTTTCAAGTTTCTACCGTAATTCTACAGTAATGAAGAGAGGTGGGTGATTCACTCCATACTGCAACTCTAAGTTGGAGCCAGATCTACAAAATGGTACCTGAAGCAAGGCAAAAGACTTCTTGGGAATGTATACATACTTTACAAACACCCTGTATAATTGAAAAATCCTCTTCTACATCATTAAATCATCGTACTTAGCAGTATTAGCGGCTAAGGTTTGCTCTACTTCCGCGCAATTACAAACAAGAGATAAGGTTTTCAAAACTTCCAAACTCACGATCCCGTACAAAATAGACTTCAGTTGACGACGAAGATTGAGCTCTCAAATATAGAGCAGCAAATTTTGATTTGAATATTGCGCATCCAACATGAACGATAGGTTGTGATAGCGGTGCTGCTAGAAACATTTGCATACCTGAATCCTCAAGCCCTTCTAGTATCCTTCTGGCACCCAAGGAAACAGCGCCGGTAATTTTGATGCACCCCTGTATATGATGTAAAATATATCGATGTAAAATCGATGGAGTGGCAGCAACCTTTGCAAACAACGCCTTTCTGCTATAATAGAAGTTGGGATCCTAAAATGCTAGAAAGACTTGCAATGCAGCTTGCAAAAAATATAAGGTGAGCCCTGCGCGTTCTTTTATTTTTGCAGTAAAAAATATTCAGTTTAGAAATGACTGGCTACTGCACCAGATGCAGCGATGTCTGCGCTGTCCCATGCATAAGACTATCTGGCATACTATCAAAGCTGTTTTGAAATCTACACCATGGTTCAGAACCATGAGAAATCCTTTGAAAAAAAATCTTGCTTGCTAAAGAGTGCATGACAAAAAGCAGCACTCTTCTCTTAGCATTAAACTTTGATTGCGATTTCAGGGGAATTTTGAGCCATTTTTAATTTCAAAAAATCAGTTGCAATTGCTTGCTCATTTGGAAGACATTTGAAAGATGGAAATGGTTAATCTGTTATACATAGCCTTTCAAAAATTTGTTAGCTTGAGCGCAAGCTTTCTGCGCTACGGAACAAGGAAACTCGATTAACTTGAGTTTCCTTGCTTACTTGGCTGCGACTTTAGCAGCCTTGTACATACATAGCTAGCAGTGGCGTACCCAGGATTTCGGCTCGGGGGGGGGAGGGGCGCGACAAAAAAAATTTTTCAATGAAGGTGCGTGGCATTAGCCACGCACTCCGAAAAATTTTTTGGGATGTTTCCCAAAATAAAAGGGGCGTGGCGGCAGCCACGCCCCGGAAAAATTTTTTTTTACAGGGCTAATTTAAAATTTTTTAATTTTTTAAAAATTATTTCAATTATTTACAAGTGTAAACAAGCCCTCTGCACACTTTTTATAACACATTTAAGTGACTTTCGAAAATTTCGCGACCCATTCTCGGGGGGGGGGGGCCGTTCCCCCCCCTCCCTCGGTCCGCACTGATAGCTAATATCGTCATGTTTTGTTATTAATCGTCATTATCTATAAATCATTTTACAAAGTATTGAAATGAGTAGATATTTTTCAACCTGCAGTTCTTCAATTTTGAATTGACTGAAATATCACAATACAAATACACAAAATACACATTTCAGAATTCTACTTTCTCGGTAATCGATTGACTAAACATGTCGGTATTGAAGTACTAGCCGGTGTAGGTTTCCAGGGTCCTTTTCAGCATTACGTGAAAATTACTCCCTCTTCTACACAAGGTTTCCTTATCCCTGCTACGTCAAGTTCCCCCCCCCCCCCCGCCCTTGTCCCGGTTTGGTGACCAGAGATGGTCCAGACGTGGAGGCAGATTAGTACTGTGCATGTTCTTGCAAAACTCGCTGATGTAATAATGCTAAATTGTAGATAGTGACCGTTTTTGCGCTGTTAGACACGAACAAATTGGCACTCAAATGCGTATGTTAACCCTTGACTTCGGCTGAAGTGACGAGAGCAACATATTGAGACTCTCGAAGTAAGGAAAGGGACAGATGGCTGTAATTTCATTTTTTTGGTTGTAAATCCATACAGTAAGCAAGTTGGATGTTGCATTTCTAAACTTACGCAGAAGTAAGTGGTGGTGCGAGGAGACTTACACCTTTGCTGGAATTTAAAACTCAGCGTTTCTGCGTGTGTAATAGGATAAAATATGGCACATTATTAGTTGTCATCTGCCTCGCCAATGCTCTCGTAAAGATGTTCAAAAGCGTATGTACCGAATGTGAGAATAGCGGCTCTTCCTAAAGAAATAAAACAGTTTGAAGGGCCTTATAATTTCTTTTGATTATAGAGGTATTCTCCCAATTTTTGAGAAAGAACCGACGAACTGACGGAGGAAAGTGTACAAGCTGGCATTCAAATCTGCTAGTATTTTTCTACGGTATCATACCATATCTAACTTGAATGAATTTCCTTGAGAAGAGTTCAATTTTATGCCACAAAAATGGACGATAGCGTGGGTGAATCCAAGAAAATAGAAAGATTTTCGGTTAATAACTTGCACGGGACAGTTCCTTCTGATTAGCGACAGTTTCCTCATCACCGAACAGAAGGAGCTTGAGACTCTTTGGCAAGCTTGTAGTAAGCGACTCTCAAATTTAGTATAGGAAACGCTAAGTTATTTTCCTACCTCTACTTCGTTGAGCAAGTTTTTACAAATGAAGCGTTTCATAAAATGTTATGATTTTTGATGAAAAATAGCAACATAATTGACTTTGTTGTTTTCTATTGTAATTTCGGAAAACATATGGCTATAGAGAGACACTTGATTTAACACAAACTTGGCTCAGTCAAGAAAGGTAGTCGGAGAAACAGTATAATTTCTTCATGGCAAACTTTTGATATACATCAAATAAAGTGATGTTCTTCTTCGTTTACACATAATAATACTTTTCTCTAGACAACTGCTAAGGTGCTCCCATTTACAAAGCCAACAATTTTTCTTTATCAGCTTAATGCCAAGCAATTCATTGGGATTGGCGGAAGCCTCTTATCAAAATGGGTCCTACAATTTCGACAGATTTGCGCGGCATATGTAGACGGTGTATTGGAAATACGTATGCACTATTTGACTTTATTGTTATAGCTCCTTCTCCCCGGTCTCGCAAATATTTATTAATCATTTTTGCGGGTAGTTCAAACTGCAAAAAACTGAGTAGTGACCTTATCTTATATATAAAGCTGAATGTCTGTTTATCAGTCTGTGTGTCTGTCTATCTGTATGTATGTCTGTACGTAAGTTCCGAATAGAAAATTCCATTTCTGAACCGATCCGGACCAAACTTGGCACACATACACTTCGGGCCCTGGCGGGTGTCATAGGCTACTTTTCGTCATCGATCGATATCGATTTTATCCATTTTTTGCAAAATTTGAGCTACAGGGCTGGGAGTTGGCACAGGGGGGTAATCGAGCATGCTGATTACGAATAAAATAATGACAGGGCCGGGCGGAGCCGGGTAAGCCAGCTAGTACACCTATAATTAGCAGCAATCTAGCCAACGTTTCAAAAATTTGGGAAAAATAAATAGTGAATACGTAACTCATACAAAAAACCTTCATACACTCTGTATATTCAGTATACTATTTTAAGACTTCTGAGTCTATTTTATACGTCTGGTTCAAAGATTTTCTCCAGACCTCAGGCTATATCTTTTGCTTCTCTCAGATATCCAATTTATTCTTAGTAGCTAAAACACTTGCATGAAGCTTTCGTTCGCTTGGTATCGTAAATCAGAGCTGTACAACATTTTATTTCACTCCAGAAAAGATCATGCTTCCGATAGTAAAATTGCTGATGCTGATGCTCCTATCGCAGGTTATGGTGGAGGCGAGAGATATCGGTTGCATTGCGGATTTTATCTGCAGTGTACATTGCAGAGTTAAACAGGTAAGTTTTGGTCTTGTATTCTATCGCAATAGATCGGTTTGCTTCAGAAGTGCAAGGGAGGCTACTGCAGCGAAAAGTTGAGTTGTATATGTGAGGACTGTCCTAAAACGGCCGAATCCCGTTGAAAACGTCTGCATAAACACTTCAGCACTTACACACGAGTTTACTGAAAAACATCTGTGATTCATTTTGAAAGATGGTAAAGAATCTTGTCGATGGACTATGTACCCTTCAACATCAAGGTCAAGAGTTTACGTTCTAAGATCTTAAGTCTAAGAAGTGGAAAGCATTAAAAGCTCTAGTTGAGACTTAGCCGCGACTCAAGTGCCCTACATGAGGGCTGGCTATGTATTCTGGTTTAGAGGAGGGAGCGGAAGTTTCTCACCCGAGCCATATCTTCGCCCTAAATGATGTGCCTGCCAGGCACACCCTGGCTCGCCGTAATTAGGAGCTCCTCAGGTGACCAAGACATCGCAAGCCCCCCTGTTATCCGGTGTCGCTCCAGATGCTGAAACCAGCGTTGATTATCAGAGCACATCCTTTTAAGAATTCTTCTTTTCAACACTCATACTAAACACTGCTCTATTTGTGCGCTGAAAAGACCGTAACATTCAATTTTACCTACTTTATGCGTTCATTCTTCGTATAAAAAAATACTCGTAACTTGGCATACAAAGGAGCTTGGAGGATAGCGAAAACAGATTTGGAATCATCTTATGGCGCTCTTCAAAGTGTTATAAGGCTCATTTGTAAGGGCCACTTCGACTAATCAGTCCTCCCTTGTGAGAGACGTTGATGAGAAACGCATCTTTTTCCACCGCGGCGTTAGTGAGAGTCAGTAGAGTCAGTTTAGCCGCACAGAAGAGACGGACTAGACTGAGCTCAACGGATAAAACGCTGCAACCTACTTTTATGTCTCCGACGAAAACGATTGTTCAACTGTTAGAAAACCAGTTCGTTGAAAGAAATGGTCATAAAACGTACACCCACCCATAAAGTGAGTGTTTTTCGAATGGGCCGCGGATGTGAATGTACCGATGGGCAGAGCTTTGCACGTCGTCAACACGCCTTGAACGTGAATCGTTCGAGAACCTCTGAATTTTCAAAAATCAAAATAAAAAATGAAACAGTCGTCAATTGTCGTCACAGCAGATCAGTAAAAAGCGATTGAACTTGTCAATCAAGGAAACCAATTTGGAAACAGTAACCAGACATTGGATTAGATGACAAATAGTGACCAACGGCTGCTTTTTAGTACATAGCTGTAGAAGGATTGTTTTGACACATCATGCAAAATTTGTTGTAAGGCAGTTTGCAGGAAAATCTGGCACATAGTAATGCGTCAATTGTGGGAGCCCAATTAAGACGCTGTTTAATCTGCAGCCGAGAATTTACCAATGGCAGAAAAATCCATCTTGAAAACGGTTACCAGTATAGTACTTAACCAATTGCATCATTCGCATGCTTTCCACAGAGATCCAGCTCTGCTGAAAGGTTTCTGTACGAAATCTGGAGAAGTGTTGGGCTGGTTCAAACCTTTCAAAATTTTTGTCGCAAGTTTTCCTCTAAAAGGTTGCATGAGTGAGCACGAGTGTCGGATACCCTTGACCAAATTATTAGAACGTTAAAATTCAACATGACATGCTTGGCGAAGTGAAAATGATGCATATCGGAACGATCGCAAACAGAAAAAAAACAGCTTTCGTACAGGCGATGTCAAAAACCCATTCCCTTTTGTGCAGTCCTCGATTTGCATGCAGCGCCGCAAACCCCGTGCGCCACGTGCGCGAGCGGACGGCAGGGCATTTTGCCAACTCCCATAGACGTCATCGATCGAGGGTTGCCAAGGGCTCAAGCCGTACGCACGCGAACGGAGCGCATCGCCTTGCGATGCGTACGCGTAAGAGCTACGGACTTGTGAGCTCCTCATTAACATGCACTGTATATTTTTGAGACTACCTTACGGCAACCAATGAGCCGGAATGATCATGCATTTCACATCATTTTAAGCGCGTCAGTTACAAGCATTTGACATCATTTAGTATTACAGTTTGGAGATATCCAATAAATTCAGCGCTTATTGTTAGCATCATATATTTTAACTGGGCGTACGAGGCTCCGCCCGGCACCACATACACTTCGGATAGAAAAGCCGAAATACAACTTCGGCTGTTCACGCCGTTTCAAGATCGGAAGAATGAATGTGATGCTAGTTCAACATCTAGCACTTTTTCGAGCAAATTCTTATCTACACGCCGAACATCTTTTCAGAATTCCTTGACTTTTATGCGAGCGAGACATTCTGAAACTCACTGTTACCTTTTGTTTCGAAATGAAGTGCACTGCGTTGCTCAAGATCACGAGGATGCGGTTTCGAAGCGGATGTCTTAGGGTAAGTTATCCATAACATATGAGAGGGGGGGGGGGCTTGTAGTGCAGGTGAACAATGACCCGGGCTGGACCGGGAAAGCCAACTAGTTCGGCAGAAAAATGAGCGACTACCACTTAAAAATCTGACAATGAGTTGTATTGAGCTTGAGTTAGAAAGAAGGATTTAGCATGGGTTTGAGGATTTGTTAAAGCTTCTACAAGATCCTCTTGCTTTCTGTTTCAAAACATTTCTAGAAGCATCCCCTTTCCCAAATTTAGCACTGGTCAATAGATAAAAAAGCCTCTCGAGTAAGTTTTGGCATGATGCAGTTAATAGAAATTGCTGGAAGTACTTAACTCAATAGGTATTTTGTTTGACGCTTAAAAATCTTTGCGATTTCATTCCGTTTTTCAACCAAGTTCCAAACTTGCTCTAAAGTTAGCACGACTTCGAGCCTCAAACTTCAACTTCTGAAGCCTACAATGAAGTAAGCTTATAGTATGTAGAAGTTCACAAGACAATGTATTTGGCTAGAAAAAAATCAGTAGCATTGAGCGTTTGTTTCGGCCACGCAGACGTCATTTCTCCAAAACCACTGTTTTTACTATTGCAATCTCACATTTATTTAGTTTGTAGCTCCATAGCCTCAAAATCACTTCTATAAAAAACCCAAAAAATTTGACATGGATGCATGATCATGCAAACAATGTAGCTGCTTCATATCAAATGTTTGCGCAAGAGAGAAGCTGAGTTTTGAGGCTCAAAATCGTGCTAACTCTAAAGTAAGGTTGGAACTTGGTTGAAAACGGCACAAAAACGCGAAGATTTTCCAAGCGTCAAACAAAATACCTATCGAAAGAGCTTATTTTATCTCATAGCTTTGGTAGAAGCTAATTAGAGCGCGTAAATCACAAAAGAACGGGTATTTTTGGAGCGCAATCACTCCAAAAGCTTTAGAACATTCTGAAAAAGGTAGCGTTCCCTTTTTGAACTGCACTGAGTTCAGTGTGTAGCAGATATGTCAGACTTTGTTATTCTCTGCAAAAAATTTGGACTTAGATGATTGCAAAATGAGAAATGGACCTTTGTTTGAGGTGTTCGTATAATTATGAACCGCTATAAACTCGCATTAGGCGCAAAAACACTTCCAAGATTCACATTGATTCATTCTTATGGATCATTTACCGTTTTCGGCTGTGCTCTATCGCGTGGTTCCAACCGCTTTTTGAGTTTCCTCCAAAAAGTCTACAAACTTTCAAAATTTAAAGTGTTCGTATAATTATGAACCGCATTTTATAATCGCTATTTCCGGTTGCCCGGATAAACGAGTCTCTTCCTCTTAAAATGGGATAAAAGATTTTCTTGTAAATTGATTTACGTATTTCTATATTCGGCATATAAAGCATCTTCTGTAATGGTTGAATAGGCAGCTGAAGAGTGCTACTAACATGCAGAAGCTTCAGGTGAAAACCCCAAGCCATACAGAACTTACCGTATATGACTTTGCAACATTTTTGGTCTGTAAACTTCGAGTTCTCTCGTCTGTTTTTGCAGTAATAATGCAAAAGAATTACATATCTTGGTACTGAAATGGTGCCAAAACGAAGCGCTATTTTAAGATGCTGAACTTCCACCTTTATTCAGTTATCGAAACCTCCTTGGAGGAAATGGAATTAATAACAGCCTATATGTGACCCCCTCTATACGGATGCTCTTTTAATCAACCGTTTTGAGTTTTCAGCGATTGACAGGGAGAAGTGGTTTGAACTAGACAACTGCAGAGTAACGCTTTCGTGCAGAGGTGGTGCCCCCATAAGCGGTTTTGGGGGAACTGAGGGAACTCCTCTGGTTTACGTACACGCTACGTTTTAGTATGAGTCTACCATTATTCCTACATTCACTGGCAATGCGTTGATAGTGAATCTCCTCTATGGAGAGTTGAAGAAAATAGGTATCATCGGCTTCAAGACAGGGCTCGGCACGAGGTGGCTAGATAAAAATGGAAAAAACGTCCCCCTTGACTTTTAGGAATTTTTACGAAGTGCCCTCTGACCCTCACCCAAATTTCCTTTAAAAACCTGAAAAATGCCCCAAAATCCCCCAAAAAACGAAACGTCGACTAAAAAAAACGTCGCCAAGTCGCCAATTTCGCATTTCTCTTCGGTCACAAAAACGAAACCCCCTCTGCTTTTCGTCCCAAAAACGATATCCAGCTTGCTTGTAAGCCACCTATGCCGAGCCGTGCTCCAAGATTCGTGTGGAGGCGGGTGGCGGACTTCCTTGATTTTCAGGATGAACTTGTTAAACCTCCACGTTTTAGCATTGTAAATCGTACTCTCTCGTCAGGTTTATCCTTGAAATCAGGGAAGTCCGCAATTCGCCTCCACACGAATCTGGGACAGGGCCCGGCACAGATCGTCTGGAAGCAGGCTGGACTTCGTTTTTGAAGCAAACAGCAAAGGGGATATCGTTTTTGATGAGTAGGAACCGAGCACCAAGAATAAGCGCCATTTGGTCGAACACAAGCTTTCCGGACAGGTTATCACACGATTGACATGCTCTACCGTGTGTGGCGAAAAGTGCGCGCGATTTGAAAGCAAGGCTAAAATGAAAAAATTGCTTTTTTACAGCGTACACAGAATCATATGACACCAAAATTGGACTGTATGTATAGAAAATTATTTGCGAAAGATTTATGTAAAAAGATTTGAAAACTTATGTGAAGTAATACCTTTTCCAAAATTAGATCGTCTCCAGACGGCCACCAGACGATCTGAGATCGTCTGGAGCATATATTTTCGTCACTTCACATAAGTTTCGGATTTTTTCAGCATGGACGGATTCCCCGGTCAAAAATCTATCACTGAGCATAAAGACATTTTCATATCATTGCTTTTCCTTTGTTTTTTGCCTTCATTTCTTCTCGCTTTGTTGAATTTCGCGCTCTAATGCCAAAGTCTTGTGCATGCGTAGTAATCAGCTCCAATTCACTGGATTTTCACTCTTATCTCACATCTTTTCTTTCAGACTTGTAAATCTTTCTTGTTTTCATCTTCTCCTAAGCAGCTAGGTCAAAGGGGACTTCGTAAAGCTTCCGAAAGTCAGGGGAGACTTCGTTTTTAGGAACCCTAGAAACCGACTCGTGCCGGGCCCTGATCTGGGAGCCGTCGTAGAGCTTGATTTACGCCACGTAAGAATTAGTTCGTAATTACTTTCAGTTTTGATTAAAGATGGCAAATATCTCAGAGATGGAAGAGGATCATTAACTATTTCGCGTATGTCAACAGAGCATGATTTGTACAATAGTCGAATATTCGAATTCTGTAGAAAGATGATTCTGGATCAGCTAAAAAAAATGGACATGCAGTAAGTCCCTCGTGTAGTACTCTTCCAGAATTACAAACTAACCCTACGAAGCATAAAACTAACGTTGCTACTTCTGCTTCAATTTTGCGCAAACAAGATGCGCAAACTAATTTTTTGAGGGGATTTTACACAAGACGAAGCATTACTGATTAAATGAAAACATGTTTTCCAGCATCAAAAGTATCGTCGATTCATTGACCGCACGGACTGCTCAAACGCTGCACACGCGCGGTGCGGCTAAATTGTCGCGAGAACACGACTTGTGCAATGGCGAATCTGTAATGGAGCAAGCTAAGTCGCGGCGCGTGCCCCGCAATATGTCCACTCCGTGCGGTCACGAATCACTTTATAGAGCTCTTTTTCACAGGCATTCAAATATTTGTAGGAGCGCTGCATAACGTTCCGCGCTATCCATGCGAGGGACTTGGCCGTGCCGAAGCAGCGAGAAGTACAGGGCTTTTGCAGGACTGTACCTACTACACAAGGTCAATGGCTTTGCGCCACCTCCAGGGAATGGTCGGGGATAATCGGGGTGCGATGACCGCCTGGTCGCAAGACCGTGCCGGGTTTGGCATCTCCACCATTAAATCGTTTATGCTGGGATTCGCCCGCAATGGATTCCTTGTCGACCTCCCTGCCTATTCTTGGAAAGACTCTAAAGAGTCGACAGTGCATCACTCGAAAATAAGGGGGGGGGGGTGGTTTGAAAAGGATAGTGTCCTTCGAAATGATTACGGTTTTACTTCAGCAGAAAAAAAAGGTCCAGAAAACGCGTATAACGGAAGAGGCTCGTTGAGTCACAAACATTCTTCCCAAAATCGAAGAACTATGATATTGTCCACAGTAAAAATGATAATTAAAATTGTGGAAAATGAGTGAACACTTAGAATATAAGTGTTGTGTAACTTCACTTTAATAAAATGAATTTCTGTGGATGAAATCCCTCTTCAAGATTCTAGTACTCTCTGTTTTGAAAACAGGGAACAGAGCAGCCATTTTCTATTTTTTTCCTTGATTTTATGTGCAAAAGATCCCATATCTGGACGTTCAGGTAAAGTCTTTGACGTAAAAATGAGATCATGTCCTTGTTTGTCTTCTCCAGAATGAGGAAATGAAAATTTTTTCTCGTGAATGGATATATGTATATTTGGATTCGGCAAGTAAGACATCTTCTACAAAATTCAAATTAACAGATTGTGTTACGATTATGCAGGAAGCTTTCAATCAAAAATTCTTAGCTCTCTAAATGTCTTACCGTTGACATGTAAGCTTCGGGATTGTTGGTTTGTACCAGTGCGAAAGAACTACATTTTCTGATATTAAAAATGGAGTTTTTGAAGCTGAAGGACAATTTTTTTAAAGATGATAAAATTCACTTTTCACTTTTCGGTGGTCGTGTATTTCGTGGAAGTAGAATCAACCATACTTGTTACACCTAACCTACTCCATACAAGTGCGGATATGATCGCTCTTTCGAGTTTTTAAAAATTGACAAGGAGAGGTGGCCTGGCCTTTCTCGACAACTGCTGAGTGGCGTTCTCGTGCAGATGTGGAGCCCCTCTTTGGAGGGCCAGCCCCTTCTGTACGTACACGAAGTGGTGATGTACAGTTGCGTATTACTCTATCTTTTCGTACACTGGCAATGCGTTGATAGCAAATCTCTCCTGTGGAGAGTTGAATAAGTAGAGTTTGATGTTAAACTCATTTGTGTGAGGATGGATTTGTAATCACTCTGGGATTATTTGGAATAAAGACGCCAACATCTTCAAAATTATTACTCAAAGCGAAAGATATGCCGTTTCAAACCAAGTGACAGTCATCTACAACATAACTCTTCCCTTCCAGATCACAAAAAAAATCTGAGCAAACTATACATTACGAATTTTGGAAGATTCTTGAGCGCTCGTAGAAAGATCATATTTCTAAAATATTTCCACGATGTTAGTTATCTGATAACCTTTTTAATACTCATACGAGAGCTTTCTGTCAGTTTAAATTATCTACGTGTCGTCCATGATAGCAGTTTCAGTACGAGAATTATACTCTAGTTCTGACATTTTTCTAGCGAAATCCCAACATCTGATTTATAAAACGCTTCATATATTGGTTTTAAGTTTACTATCAAGATGTAGATGCATAATTCTTGCACCAAAATATGAAATTCCGTTACTTTCCTATAACTTTCCTTTCCTTTCCTATACTTTCCTTTCCAAAAGTGCCCTGAAACTTTTTTTACAACCTAATAGAATCTCCTGCTGATACATAATGGGGAGAAAAACCCTTGCAGTTTTTGAGTGTGTCCGAATAAGAAAATCAATCTAAAACAAAATCATCATTCAGATTCGCTCAGATCTTCCTGATGCCATATGGTAACATAATATAATGTAGAGATAAACTAAAAGTGGTTTTTTCGCTGAAAACGTCTACTTAAATTTTGATTTATTTTTGGTCTTGATTTTACGACCTGCTCTTTCTAACTAATCTACGTTTTGTCATGAGTTTCTATCTTTTTTTACTTCGACTTGATGTTTTTTTTTCAGACTGATCAGCCATAATGTGGTATAAAACATCACCTTTATAAATAACAAGGAGCATATCTTGTAAAATTAATCAGTTTGTCTGCCTATGAAGCGAGTTTTTTCTAATTTTGGTTGGAAGAAGAATTGTGCATGCAACCTAATATGCAGGCAAAATCAGCAGCGACGGAAGAATATCATCAACATTTCTAGCACAAGTGTCTAGATTTTGGAACAAAAACTCTCTTTTCTTTCATTTTTAGGTAACTTCTGCAGAAACAAAAATGCACGAAGTAGGTATGTGAAGAGTTTTGAAGAATTCAGCTGCGCTAATCATGCGAGTTAAGTGGAGACGGCAAGCCAGCGGGAAGTACGGGGCCCGGCACGGCCCTGCACTCAATGCACGCGAGATTGCTGGTTTAGCCGTCTCACCTCCAGGGAACGGCTAGGGGTGATGATGGTTGACCTGGTCGCAAGACCGCCGCGAAGCAACAGAAACCAGTTCCTCAACATGTGGAGAATGCAGACCCAAAAGCTGTGTTGGGAAACCACCCACAGCAGCACGGGGGCTACATGGAAACCCTGGGCCTCCCTGCCCCCTGCCAAGACCCGAAAGAGTCGAAAAAGGGCTAGGAAGTGCGTGAGTGTGCGACCTATGAAGTCTTCGAAATTTGCTTTGCAAAAGTCAATACGTGTTATTTTTTATTGAAGTATGCATCGCTCTCGCCAAATCGCTAATTTCGAAGTAGTCAGCTAACAAGTCATGAGGTCTTTGATCGTAAAAAAATAGAAATAAAGTTTTGGGAATTTTTGAGATTTTAATTTAGCGGGTTACGGTGACTATCAAGCTTGCCTACATTGGTTCTGTCACCAGATTTTTTGATCCTACAATACCTCTAATCTTTCTTGGTTTTTCTTCAATGAAATTTTTTTCGTATTTTTGCTTGCAATTTTTTAATTGTTTCATTTCACATAAGAAAAAGAAAAGGGATGGCTTGAACAAAAAATTCCCCAAAGTTCAAACTTCTTTTATGTAAAAAGTGCAGAAAGTAAACTTTGAGAAATTTTTCGATTTTTTGCAATATGGGGCTTAACCTTATTCAATTGTTGAACAGTTTGCTTTTCGAAGTGTGCTGATTCGCAATCATCTGACGCTCTCCAAGCGAGAGATACAATCGATGCCTGGCAAACAAGTATACGGGGCTCGTCATGGGGCTGCATTCAACAAAGAATGCTCGGATGGTGTTCGTTTCACTTCCAGCGAACGGTCGGGGATAATCGGTGTGCGACGGGCGCCTGGTCGCAAGACCTCGCCGTGTTCGGCCTTTCCCAAATTGCAGATATCCCACTGAGTTGGGTGAAATTTGAACCAATTTTTGCCGGGCGTGGCTCGCCATGAGTACGTCCGGCGAGTCTCAACCTCCCTGTCAATTTTTTGTAAAGACTCGAAAGAGTCGACCGACTGTATGTGAAGGGCAAAGGTCTTTATAATCGCTTCAACAAGTTATTTTTCTACATATATAGATAAAATTGAGTTGAAACTAAATGGAAGTGACTAGGCATTTCGCCTTCAGAATTCTGCAAACTCTCGCAGGTCTTGTTAGCACCGTCCATTGAGAATATGTTTATGAGAAAAACTTGAGTTATGATATCGAAAGATTGATAGAAACTGCGAAGAATGAATGGAAATGTGAAGTAAAACGTCTAAAACTTTCTGAAAATGTCCCTCAAGTGAATATGGCTCTCCAATACGTATAGTCTATGTGCTATTCATCTCAAAAAAATTATCACTGCCTTATCAAAATAAGAGCAAAACAACTAATATGCTGGCTGGTGCCTGTGTTCGGAATTCTATAGGGAAGATAAGTCTTGCATCAAAAATCCAAAAATTCATGCAGAAATGCTCACAAGGGAAGGATACTGGGATGCCGTGACCATTCATGATGAGCCTATACCGCTGTGCGGATCTTGGAACGAGTAACTCATATCTGTTTTCCATATCTGCGAAACGGTCACCAGTGCAAAGTTATGAGCATTTCTCCCCATGGGACCAGAGCGTGGCTCACTGAACACGATTCTCGATGTTAACTCATCTGTGCATCGAGTGGCCGAGCGGTTAGCGGGTTGGACTCTGGTGCAGCCTATGCAAGTTCGAGTCCTGTTGCATGCACCGTTTTTGCATTTGTACCAAAATTACTTTTTCTTGCAAATAATTCAGCTCTGTGTCTTTAGCATGCACATTCTCATCGAATAATGGAGAAAAGTAAAAAAACAGTATATAATGGTGATACTGTGCAATATGTGGGAAAAGTTGTTTCAATTTATTCTGCTGGTACAGGCTGGTACGATTAGGTATCCATGCATCAATCGATAATCTGACAAGCTCTTCTATCAAGCGGTTTTTCAAACAGTAAAATGCTTTGCCCCAAGCTTCTCTTGTCGTGCCTAGTAAAGGAGTTCGGCTCCTGTGAAGTGACGAGGAGACCTACAAGGGATGAGGCGAAGGTGATACATCACTTCGCAGCAATTACTGCGCAAGGCGATGTGATGAGCTTGAGTGTAATGAGTTAGTTGTCATCAGATGTGCCCATTGCGAACGTTTACTGTGCTTCGAACATTTTGTAATCGATCCATCATGCTTGCGCAAAGATCTCAGAATTATCCTTTAGATGTTTAAAAGTATAATTTGTTTTCCGTGAGTAAAAGAGATTATTGCAGCGCATTGGAGAATGTGCATGCTAAAGACTCAGAACTGAATTATTTGCAAGAAAAAGTAATTTTGGTACAAATGCAAAAACGGTGCATGCAATAGGACTCGAATTTGCACCACAGTCCAACCCGCTAACCGCTCGGCCACTCGATGCACAGATGAGTTAACATCGAGAATTGTGTTCAGTGAGCCACGCTCTGGTCCCATGGGGAAAAATGCTCATAACTTTGCACTAGTGACCGTTTCGCAGATATGGAAAGCAGATATGAGTTACTCGTTCCAAGACCCGCACAACGGTATATGACTCATCATGAATGGTCACGGCATTCCACCTTCCCTTGTCAGAGCAGCTTTTCAGACTGTGTAATGTTTTCATTGTACACTAAAAAGCGCTCGTGCCATTTTTCACCTCTATATTCCATGTCTCATCATTGCATTCAAAGTGGGTAAAACTATCAGAAAAAACGAATATGGGTGAGGGTCTTCGAGACCAGAGCCTAAGCTCAAGATACCCTGTATTTTTTTGAAAGATTATTCAACTTGTGAGCTATTACGGGGATGATTTATTGCTTACTATGCTGAAACTACCATAAATAGAAGAGCTGAGGTTAAACTGTACAATACCGCAGCTTTATGCTTTTAGTTTAACACATTCACTACAAGACCGATTTTTTGAGCTAGAGCATATTCCGCAATATTGAGTTTGCGTAAAATTTTCTTGTCACTGAGGAGTCGTGTGATCTGAAGTATAAATCTTTTGAAATATTCTAAGAGAATACAGCAGGAGTTTACTATTTGCTCGAAAAGTTTCATTCTAAACTAGCAAGATCAGAAACTTCAAAAAGCATGAGACACCCACAGGTGGGTCATATCTGAAATGGCGGACACGTAAGACCCGCCGGTGGGCCGTATTGACGTGAATGTGTTAACATCTATCCCAACTTAAATGTTAACAGTTCTATCAATGCTAAGGAGGTGCTGAGCGTCATGTCGACTCTTTCGAGTCTTTTTGCAAAAATTGGCAGGGAGGTGGAAAAGTCGTGTGGCGAGGCCCGTTCCAAGAACGCGGCTGTCGCGTTCAACTCCGGGGAGGGGCGAAGAGAATTTATGTGTGAAAACTGCAGAAGTGCGACATGGTTAGTATAGGCGAGCGAACGTCCCACTCCTAATACCAACCACCATTCCCCGGAAGTGGGAGAGGTTGCCGCCGCTGGTGCATACATAGTTGAAGCCTTCGTATCAAGCCTCGTACTTTTGCTGACATTTTCTTCGACGTTTCTCGCGCGAGGAGAGTGTCTCAAGGTGCTACTTCAAAGGAAGCACATCTGCGCCACTTCTTTGTTTGAAGTGAAATGCTCTAAAGAAGACTCATCGCATACACAGTCACCATTTTTCGGTGCTTGTGAAATATGCAATACAGAGTAACAATTTTGCCTAATAATTCTTCTTTCTATCACAGAAAAAGACCTACTCGCTCTGACG
Source organism: Cylicocyclus nassatus (assembly GCA_958299035.1). Taxonomy (NCBI): domain Eukaryota; kingdom Metazoa; phylum Nematoda; class Chromadorea; order Rhabditida; family Strongylidae; genus Cylicocyclus; species Cylicocyclus nassatus. The sequence goes on along the minus strand of CATQJL010000316.1, from coordinate 84,769,607 downwards.
CGGTTCTTAACCTTAGAATACTCAGTTATGAAATATATTCATTGGGTAAATATAATTTCTGAAAGTTAGCTGTACGATTCATTAAATTTTGTGGACATCGCCCCAAGTTTAGGCTCCAATTTCTTGATTTCAACTTCCATTTTTGAGTCAGAATATATAGTGATCTGATCAAAAACAATTACCTCTAAATTTATTTGTGAACCTCAAACGACGTTCCTTTCAAGAAAAAAAAACCCCGCTTCTACTCTCTGCTTGAACTTACTGCGTATAGGTAATAGAAACGCTGTTATTAATTTGTACTTGTTCTTGAAGATATAGATCCATGAGAATGACATTTCGCTACTTTTTTTTCTGAGAATTCTGTAAAATCACACACTTATTTGCGCTTTGGAGTATTTCCATTTTGAATTCCTCACAACGAGCACCTCGTCAGAAAATGAGTCGGAAAGGATGTTACTAAATTCGATCACGAGCCACTCCTACATAAATTGAGCTTATGTCTTTTCAATGAGGAATTCAAATCTTCCATTCATTTACATACATTATCTTAGAATAATATCAAGGTGCTATCTGGTATTTAATCTTCCAACCAAGAAGAAATTTTTACCAGGTTCAGCTATCGTAAAATTCGACACTGTTCTAACACTGCAAAAGTATGTGATTTAGCTTTGTTAATGCATCTCACACTCTAAAATTAAGAACCACGCAAGTTTAATCCCCTGTTGATGCATACGCTTTTGCCCACAGCTAGCTCTAATGACTATAAGAATAAGTTTTCTGAAATGCTGTGGGTGAAAAAAAAGACAGTGAAAGCGCACTTACTTTTTTACTTTGAAAGATTTTGATACGCGTTCTTGCGAGGATATCAGAAAAGTGAGTTGACAATGTCACTTCATTACTTGGCAATTTCCAAAATTCCCAATTTGAAATTTAGGTTTTTGTGATCACAGAAAAATTATTGAATGGACAGGATTTTGGAAAGCAGCCCAAAAATAATTCTTGTTTCATGAAGGGTAAAATAAGAAGAAGGGACAAGTAAAGCAGTGGCGGACCGAGAGAGGGAGGGGGACGGAGGGGGGGGGGGGGACCTAATCGTAAATTTTTTGAAATTTGCTTGCGTGGATTATAAAAATGTGCAAGTGACTTGTTTATTTTTGTAAGTAATAAAACGATTTTTAATATTTTCAAAAATTCAGATCAGCCTTGTAAAAAATTTTTCGAGGGCGTGGTTGCCGTCACCCTCAAAAAGTTTTCCGAAATGGCTGGCGGCACGCGCCTTCATCATTTGAAAAAAAATTTGACATCCCCCCCCCCATCCCAAAACGGATATTCTGGTCCGCCACTGTAGTAAATGAGATTTGTATTTGCTTACAGAGGACAGTTTGATAAGAACATTGAGTTCGTTGGAACATATACCGAAGATTCAGATTTGTCCGCAACGTTCTAGATTTCTGGCGAACTAGAGCCTGGGTGGACGATACATCCACTGCATCGTCTGCACTAAAGCCCAAGCTCGGCCCTATACGTCCGTATGCACTACGAACTCATCTACAAGAATACGGTCTTGCTCGCTCCTACCTTCAGAAATCAAAATTTTTAAACATTTAGTTTTAATGACTGTCTCGTTTGCAGAGCGCACATAACGACGTGGCTCCGAGTTTGGTGTATAGACGGACAAAAGCTGACAGGAGCATACTGCAAAGTACTGTGGAATAACTTTGATTAGATTGATTTTGTGATAGAGGTTGTGACAGGCTTTTTTCCGAAACTTCATCAATGAGAAGTGAAAAACTGACTCGTTTGCGACGCACAGGTAGCGATTGGGCTTTAGATCTGGTGTGTATGCGTAATAGGGAATTACAACAACGTATAAGAAGTTAGTGAAACTTATGTGAATAAAGATCGTGTCCAACTTTTTCCAAATTAGGTGGGCATAGGCCCGAGGCGTCTTTTAGGAGGAAAGCGCTTTCCGATGGAACGACTCAGGCAGCTAGCATGATCACTTGGGAAATCGTAAAATTTGAAGGAGCCAAAAGTTAGAAATCGTTTCATAGTTGTCCCCCTGCCACACCTTAGCTGGGCCCAGAAACATGTAATTCGCACCTTGCGGATGGTTGCCTGGCGAATAATATGGCATTTACGGCTCCTTCACGTCTAATCAGGAAATTCGCTTTTTACTAAAGTCTTACGTGCGAGAGCTAATTTCGATCAACTCTTGAACGTATTGGATGGTTTTTGGATCACCTCCGAACGAGCGGGGTGCAGGTGATGACGTGCACAGCATTAGTGCTTCATTAATGTGCAGCATACTTGAAATCCCGTTAGTTGATAAGTTGGAGAAAGGAGGGAAAGCTAATTTTTAAACTACTACTAGCTGACGTTCCCGATCCCGCTCGGACCGGAGTATATGCCTACGGTCTGCCCCAATTCGAACCAGGCCAAAATTGGCATGGCGGGAGCCCGCGTCGCAGGCTTTTGCGTTACGCCTACGGCCTGCTTGTCTACTTTCTCATCAATCTCTTTGCTCTCTCCGACAGAGCGCACATGCAGCGCAAAGTGGTGGCGCTGCGTGCGTTCAAATGTGGCAAACACTTTGGTTTGTTCCCGATTGGGACAGACTGTACCCAGTGGAGTGCGCACACTCATTCCGTTTAAGAAAGCACCATTCCGAGGATTTCCGCTTTTCTTTTTCACTCTTGCACCACTCCTCTTCTTCTTTCTTTCAATTCAGACCTGCGCTTAGAGCTCCTGGTTGCCGCGTCATGCCTTTCCTCACAGGCTGCATCTCTCCGCAACTCCGCAAATTCGTCACAACAAAATGTACATAAATGAGCTTCACCAACCTTATTAACAAGACTAGGGAAAGTTGGTTTGTTAGAACAGCTTTCATTTTCTAAGTTTTAGATGAACAAACCAACAAATCGAAGAAGGACCCGGTGAATTGGCATGAGAAATATTTTTGACCTGCGCAGAGTTGGAAGCATATGTGCGGAAAGTGCCAACTTGGCCTCGTTTCGGCGACACGAGTTTTTATAATACACATACCCTCAAACGGACAAATTTTGAAATTTCACAGATAGAAAATGCCTCAAGAGAATCCATTCGGGACTGGCGGCTGTTTAGAAGGAGATAAACAGGAAAAGGGCTAGACAGGAAAAGAGAGTCCTTCAAAATTTAAACACCATCTTGTGGTTTCTGTTTCCGACCACATCATTGTTCTGTTCTGCTTCATCATTCCGAGTAAACTTTTGTATATGGAAAAATGTTTGCGTACTTACTTCAGAAACGCACTATAAAGAAAAACTCACTTTTTTCAGCTCTTAAAAAGAATTTGAAGACGGAAAATCGAATGAGCTTGTCGTCATCGTCTACATCATAGACAGAAGCAGATCTATTGAATGAACGAAAAACAGTGTGAAAAGAACTAAAGAAACAAAAGATTTTTGAAAACGCAATTCATAGGCTAGGATTCCCTTTCGAGCAGCCGCTGACATACAGTACCAACACTGCCGCCTTGAAATTCTACGATATAAACGCAATGTCGCGCCGTAAGTGCCGCATCGCCATAGCTCGCTTAAACTTCAATCAATCGGATTCTAGTTTGAATATCTGGAACCAGCGCCTTTTGAACCATCTAAAACTGTTTTCAAAAATTTCCAAATCTCTTTTTCAAAGATCTTTTTTCGGGACCTTGGGCGAAATAAACGCATCTCCGCGTTGGTATCGCCGCACCGCCATAACTTTCTTCAGCTTGAATCTTGCAAATTCTTATTTGGAAATTTGGAATTGGCGTCTCCTAAGCTACCTTAATAAGCTTTTAAATATTTTGAAATCTTGCTTTCAGGCTTTTTTGGCTCTATGCCAGCTTCGGTCTAAACGCAATGTCGCGTTGAAAGTGCCGAACTAGTGTAACCTGGTTCAAAGTCCTTCAACCAAAATCTCGATTGAATATTTGAAACCGGCATCTTTTCGCCCACTCATGAGTCCATTCGAACTTTGCTTTTTCTCTTGTCTTGGTTCTTTTTTGAATTATCAACGGCGATACAAACGGCATGTCGCGTTGGAAAAGCCGGATTGGTGTAGCTTTCTCCTTGTTTTTCGTATCAAATTTAAAATTTGTTATTTGGAATCAGTAACTTCTAAGCTACTCGAAGATGTTTCAATAGTCTGCAAAATCCCAAACTTTTTTTCTAAATTTTTTTGGTCCCTCATAGTGCCCTAATTAGCCAGCATGGCTCTGGGTTTTGCCACGATGACCTCATCGTATCGATTTTTCTTCAAAATCTCTTCAATTTGATGAAATAATTCGAAAATGAGATGGATACAAAGACCTTGACACCTTGATAGAATTTATTCCAATTTGGAACTTGAAACGTCTGAGTTTCGCGAGTCTTCCCATTTTCGGAAAATTGTCTGACTGGTTACTTTAAGATTTTGTGAATGGGCTAAGTCATTGGATACTCTAAGATTCTGTGAAACCAGCGGATAAATTTCAATTAGTTTATTCTTATCCGAATGAACGCTTTTTTCAGTAAATTAAAAATTGAATTTGCTAACTTCAGTTTGAAAGATGGAAAACTTGCACAAACTTTGTCAAATTTCTTCAAGTTTTGGACAGCATCTGAAAATTAAGCTGGTTTGACTTTGTCGAGAAGTGTGCAACCACCCGACTGCTTCATTGGCCTTATATCGATTTATCATCATGGATACCAACGACTATGATTTGCGTCTAATCGATGCGACGATCGGATTTAGAAGATTCCTGAAATTGCAAGGCTGCGAAGATCACATTGAAAACTAGACTACCAAAGAAACAAATTCTCAGGGTTACAAATGATGAACTCCTCTAGTTTCAGAAATTTCCTTTGATTAGTAGTCAAGGAATGGGGCAAATAGAATCTGGATCTTTCCAAAAACTGTAAAAAACTCTAAATTCTTGTAAAGAAGTGGTAGCTGAAGTCTGGAAAAGAGTTTGTAGAATAGCCTGATTTACTTAAATAATATCTGGAACTCACAATGTGTGATTCTGGGATACGAGAGCAAAAAGGGTGATTTCGCCCACCTTCTCAGAATAGTCATAAAGCTTGAAAACTTCCCAAATTTAAAGAAAAGAGAAAAAAATGGATGTGCTTTGAGAAATTTCTTCAAGGAAGTGTTGATTACAAGTCTAAGATACCATTTGAGACCGAGTGCTGAAATGCTCCAGGCGGGAACAATCATGAGGTCAGCATCATTCTCCCTTGAGCAACGCTTACAAGAAATTAGGTCATAAAAATAATTTTCTAGCGGTTAAAAATTCCATTTCAAGACATGACCTCTTTCAAAGAATTTTGCAGTCTTTTCCTCTTTATCATTGCAAAAATAGAAAGTTCTGACTTCTCAGCAGGCTCTCGTCAGACAATCAAGAGAATTGCCAGACTTCTGTTCAAAAATTAATATCAAAGGCACTCCGGTTTTCATGTCAAAATCAATCGATATCTGGATGACATCGTCGATAATTTCGCTCGGTCATGGCGTGTGTCACTTGGGTGGAGATATTCCTGACCATGTCCATTCAGTAGAATACTTACATGATGAAAAAAGAATGCATGATCTCGCGATGCCAAGCTGTCTGAATTATACGTTTTTAAAAACATGGAAATTTCGCATTTGAGAGTTCAAAAAATTTCGATATTTTTGAAATTACCGTTTGGCTTCCAACGGAAGTTCCATGGCCCACCCAAAAAATCAAGTATCGAACTTTATGTGAAGACGGACAATCTAGTATAAAAATACTGAAGATATGACAGAATGTTAATGCCTATAGTGCCTATAGTTTCTGTTGATCGTTTGAAAAATGGAATAAAACGGGCCAAACGGTTCTTCCAGGAGCACTTCAAACAAAAGCAAAGTCTCGAACGGATTGATTCGAGTTCTCTGTTTCCTAATTAGCTAAGCCGCGAACGCATGCCTCTAGGTGCGAATCCAATTGTACAGAGATCTGGGTGCAGGAGCACCCAGTTAGGGGTATGGTAGCCGTAATTAAGATAGAAGCAAAAATGAGGGATATTTAGGTGATGCTAAGATATTCAATTCATACATTTTCAAGTAGCATTTTTCACTGAGGTTCAGAATATGTGGAAGTTGGCAGCTTTCAGACAACACTAGATTTGGTCGAAATTTGCGGAAATTTCGTCTTTTTTTGCACACTTCAACCGATCACCAGACGCTCCTTTTCTCAGAATCGGAGATTCCAAGATGAAAAAATTGAACAGCAGGTACCAGTCAGGACATAGCCGAAATTTTGACTCTTCAATCAATCTATCTTTTGTATTACGGTCTTGGAAATGAGGCACCACATTGTCAATGGAGCATGCGCACCTCATTTCAAGTGCATGTATCTTGAGGAAATTTACATATGATACTCTCAGTTCAATTTAATCGTTTAGAGCATTACTTTGGCTATACCAATTCCAAAACATTTTGCTTTAGGCATGTGGCATCAAAAATTATAAGTCATTGAAATCCTCACTTCGCATCTGCGAGATGATCTATCCACGAACATCCAAATCAACCTACATCATGGTTAATAGAGGAATTCATTGATAAAGCATTTCAATGCTTATTTTATTTATGTTACGAAGTCAATTTTTCGAATTACCCGTTTTTTTTTCAAAAAACTGAATTTGATCTTTCAAATCAAAAAATTCATAGAAGCCGTAAATGATTCTAGAATTATGAGCCAGGCTACAAATTCTATGTCTCCAACAACAACATCATGCGTCATACTGATAACTTCGATAATAAATCGATACAGTGAGGCCACTGCGGCTATGGCCAGAGCCAGCCTGATTAATTAGAGCGCTATGAGGGACCAAAAAAAACCTGGAAAAAAATTTGGGATTTTACAGACTTTGAGCATATCTTCAGACAGCTTGGAACTCGCATATTCCGAATATCAATTTTAGAACTCGCTGGGGAAAATGTGAAGAAAGTTACACCAATCCGGCTTTTCCGGCGCTACATGGTGTTCATATCGTCGTACATTTTGCTCAATAATGTAGAATCGTACCAAGACAAAAGAATTTGCAAAGTTTGAGCAGACCCATAAGTAGATAAAAACACGCTGATTTCAAATATTTGAGCGAAATTTCAGTTGAAGGGTTTTGAGCCGAGTTACAGTAATGCGGCGCTTCCAGCGCGACATTGCGTTTAGATCGCCTCTGGCATGGAGCCAAAAAAACTTGTAAGCAAGATTCTGGAATTTTCAAAAATGTTCTTAGGTAGTTTAGGAGATGCTGGTTCCAAATATTCGAACTAGAATTTCATATGTTTGGTTTGAAGAAAGTTATGGGGGCGCGGCGGTACCAACGCGGCAATGCGTTTATACCGCCGATGGTCCTAAAAAAAGATCTTTGTGAGGGAGATTTTGGTACTTTTGAAAACACTCTTAGATTGTCCAGAAGGCGCTGGTTTCAAATATCTAAGCTAGACTTCAATTGGTTGAGGATTAAGCGAGCTATCGCAATGCGACATTTTCGGCGCGATAACGCGTTTATATCGCAGGATTTCAAGGCGGCAGTGTTGGTACTGTAGATACCTCGAAGATATGCTAGGGGTTTTTTTTTAGAATAGTGTGGCGATCATTTCAGGCCTGGAAAACTGCAACTCGTAAAGAATGATTGCGGCAGTATGGCATATATTTGAAAACTTTTTTTTGGATGATTTTGTGCCAAACAGGTTTTTACGGTAAATACTCATTGCCCAACGTTTCGACAGGTATTAATCATCTAGCACAAAATTATTCACAAAGCCAACGTAATGCCCGGTTTCAAAGAAGAAAACAAGTGAAAGCTCATTCTTTTCAGTAAAATACATTACTGTGATCCCATACTTTTTTCACATCCTGTAATATGTAAAGACTACATCTATTTATAACTGATGTACACAGGTAGCATAGTCCATGGTCTATGTATGCTTAGGCAACTATAAATTCTTGGAATTAGTATCGGGTACATATTAGGTTGGCACATGGATTTTGCAACCAATTTTGTAGCTTTCCTTTTTTGATTGTTACGCATTCATGTTTGTAAATTAGTTAGTAGGCTACATACGTGCGCAAACAGTCTGATTTTTGGTAACGAAATAGAGAACATTTACGCATTCTTACACGGGAACGACACACAGTGTCCGTGGACTTTTAGATGAAACGTATATTTTCACATTCGTCTTGGAACGCTAATTCCAATCTGGCTTCCGTTCCTGCTGATCTTTCTGTGAAAGAAGTTATTGAGGATTTTTGCGTCAACGATCGCCCAAGAAGAAAATACAGTCGAGGATGCCTAACTTTCAAAAAGAAGCTTGATTGAGGGAATGCAAAACTGAAAAACACAAAAGGAATCGAACCTAATCCGGCGACTTGCGAGGCTATCGCATTAGCCAGTACACCACATCGTAGCGGCAATACTTTGGCATTCCGACTTATTTCCTTTGGGCAAAAATTTTTCATAACTTTTTTTCTCAGAGAAGCGATTAAAAAACGGAAGCCAGTTTCGAAACAGCGCTTCAAGACGAATGTAATGTTATACTTCTCATCTAGACTTTATCGTTTACATAACGTAGACATAAAATAAAGGCCTATAATATGTCTCAGCGAATTCTGGGATCCGAATAGTAAGTCACCCACTCGAAAAGGTCATCAACTCAATCAGCTGTTTTGGGGGGGGGGAGGGGGTTACCTAACCCCCTTCTTCCTGTATATCAATACAAAGCACCACTCCTTCGTTGTTCCCTTGAATCTCTCTTCGAGAAACATCTGGTAATTTTACTGAGAAGTATCTTTGTACATCTCGTTAAAGCCTTAATTAATGTACCTCCCATCATAAAGAGCTATGCTGAATCTCATCGTAAAATCTGTTTCAGTTAAAGTGGTTGCAGGTTTTACTAGAGATATGCTATTTGACAAGTTTTTGTTGCTTATACTGCTGGTAACTGAGATGTACAGAGATACTTCTCATAAAATTAAAAGCGCAAGATGCTTGGGCTAAGGATTCTAAAGTCTCCCAAAAAGCATATGAGGTAGGATAATTTAATCTTGAGTGATTCTGAGTTCTGCTTTACAGTGCATGGCTAAATGCAGGAGGAAAACGCTTCCAACATGCCGGGTAACTCCCAATCTGTGCTGTTTTACCTGGAATGCGTTCGAAATGATTGCATGGAGTTTATCAAGGGAGCGGATAACAAAAATAACTAGCGGATAAGCAAAAAGAAAATCAAACAGAAAATGTTATTCAGCTTTTGGTGGAGGTGGAGCTGCACGCTGTTGTCCTTTAGAGAATATAGTATCGGTTTATGAAGTAGACTCAGGGCTCGGCACGAGGTGGCTAGTTAAAAATGCAAAAAACGAAGTCCCCCTTGACTTTTGCGAATTTTTACGAAGTCCCCTTTGACCCTAGACAAGGGCTCGGCACGAGGTGGCGTCCCAAAACTGCAAAAAATGAAGTCCCCTATGAATTCAACGAAATTACGACATCCGCCACGAGATATCCGAAGAGAAAATACCATAAGAACGGAACAAAGCAACAGCAGAAAAAAAACGAAAAAGAATCATCGAACACACGCGATGATATTCATATTCTCCGGATTGGCGGCATGATGTATCCATCGTGCAGCAATACGCGCCTGAAGCAGCCTTTCCGCCGCCGCTCAAAATTTTCAAGGGGCTATAACTAAGCGGGGAGAAGGGGGTTTGAGGCGGTTTAAGAACCAGTTTGTAGGGTTTGGGATGTAGATGAAAATTATGTAAAGAAAGTAGAAAAATTATGTGAGGAAGAAAAAATTTATGACTTTTTCTTTTCTAAGCCACCTCAGGTGGCTATCCAGGTGGCTTGGAAGCCAACTAACTCCAAAAAAAGTTGAGCACGCCTTTAGTTCACATATATTTTTCATAATTTTTCATACTTAGTCCTAACTCCCCATTGCCCATCTACACACCTATTTTGGTGTCATTTCATCTTCACTTCGCTGTAAACAAACCTTTTGTTTATTTGCCGGCGGCATGCCGGCAGCATGGCGGCCGCAGATCAAAAGACAACGTTATGCTCTTCCGCAAAAACGATATCCCCTTTGTTTTTTCCCCAAAAACGATATCCAGCTTGCTTGCTAAGCCACCTGTGCCGTGCCCTGAGTAGACTTCTTCGTTCAGCGAGACAGGTGAAAAAGCACATTCGTTGAACTTTAATTATGTTCAATTTCTATCTTGTGCACCCACCTCTTAAATGGCATTTTATTTGTAAAGCTATACATAACAAAAAAGTTCACATTTAATTCATACTTGCTCTTCCCAGCTCTCATAAATTTACACAGTTCTCATAAGCTTACACAGATGTGATTTTGTTACAAAGTACAAAATTTCGAATAGAATACGAACTGCAGATGCACACTTATGAACTCTCAACGTAGTCTGTTAACATTGTGAAGACCATGAGATTTTTTGCAATACCTGTTGATTAGAAAAAAATCTTAGAGGCAACAGTTTATAAGCTGAAGAGCCTGCAAAGCCTGCATAATATTGGATCCTAAAAAATACCTTTTTTTCTCTATCGCGTTCCATCTCATCGCAACTGTAATGCATCTATTGAATCCTTTTCAAAAATGCGCGTGTCTCATTCATTTTACAAACGTTTAAATTTCATATCAAATATTTGTGTCTGAATCGTATATTGGAGAGGATCTTACTGATTGGGCATTGGTAGAAAAGGCGAAGAAGAATAATTAATTGGTTTTTGCGAAAAATGAAGTGCTACTTAAACGTCATGTTGACAATGTGATAAAGAACATTTCTGCGATTGGCTACTTAACAATCTTCGACGGTAAACAAAACCGCTCAACAGGAAGTTGAGAGGAAAACATCACAGACAAATGAATCACTCTTGATTGGTGTAGTGTCAGAATGGAGTAAACAATTTGTGTAAAGAAAAGAAAATTTTAAATAATATATCCAATTTCCGTTCCATTCCTTCCATTAGCGAAAAAAGGATAGGAATACGACCTTCCCCGGAAATCATGATCGGTAGTGAAGGAAGGTCGTAAGCGTGTAAAAGATATCAATGATGATCGGGAGTCACTTTAAATTTTAGTGATTCGTCATAATGCCAACACTTAGTAGCTAGAGTTATTACAATCTTAGTTTGTGGAATTGGCCAAAAGGTATTCTTGAATAGGCTTAATAGTCACTTCTCAAATAGGTCGTACTCGCTTACGACTACGGCCATTCAAGAACAAGGACCTACGGCACTTGAACAAGTCAACACTGGTTGAAACAACATCGGGTCTATGCGGCCACGATACTGGCCATTGTTCGAAGAACACTTGAAATGCATTTCTCGTCTTCAAAAATTCCAAGATCACAGTCGTAACGCAGCTGTAGTTTGCTTGCTGGTTTTCAGCTAGTTTTATAAAATTATTGAGGGCTGCGCGATCATTTAACATAAGAAGTTTGGTCCAAAATCACCTGAAAAAATACCGCAATGGAAGGACTAAAACTGAACGAAACCGAGGGTTGCTGCTTTGGCATATAAATTATAACGTATTGGGACCGAATTTCATGTGAGGTTTTTCCCCTCTTAAAGATGTTATATATAAACTCATCTTTATTAGCGAATGCTGAACAGAAGCTCTTTACAGTGGCGTTGATAGCTTTTCGACAGAGTTGCACTAAAAAAAGTGTGTCTCTTGAGACAAACTCACTCAATGAATCTCTAAGATACTCTTTCGAGTTTTCAAAAATTGTCAACTCACGTTTCCGCAGCCGTGAAGCCCATCTCTTGGAGGAACAGATTCTGTGCTGGTGTAGGTACATTATCGCTTGTAATTTTTGGAAAAACGACGCAGAGTCGCCCGATTTATGTGACATCACCGCAGCGTGGCCATATCTCGCGTCAGAGTGGGCGACTTCTTGATCCGAGGGCACCGTTCAGGGCTCGGCACGAGGTGGCTAAATGAAAATGCAAAAAACGAAGTCCCCCTTGACTTTTGGGTATTTTTACGAAGTCCCCTTTGATCCCCCACCATATTCCCTAAAAATCCTCCAAAAACGAAACGTCGACTAAAAAAAAACGTCGCCAAATAGCCAATTTTGCGTGTCTCTTCGGTCACAAAAACGAAACCCCCTTTGCTTTTCGTCCCAAAAACGATATCCAGCTTGCTTGTAAGCCACCTCGTGCCGAGCCCTGAAGGGGAAGAGGCGATAAAAATTGCGGTGGGTGGTGTGGGTGTAGAAGCTGCTAATTGAGTAAAGTGGCACTATTCAAACTTTCAGCATATGCTTCAGAGTATGAGAATGTCTAAGATGTAAACTTGTAGGGACCCCATAACCATAAAATCACAGACTTACTTTCAACTTTTCACTAGTAGTCCATTTTTGAGCCTTGATTGTAAACTCAGATTCATAACCTTTTTCCACGTTTTGTCCTACGAATAATTTCTGTATCCTATATATTGATATACTTCTATAATAAAGTCGTTTCATAAGCTGGTAGAGTTTTCAATCTCCCTCATTTCTTGAGAAGCGCTGAATTTGCGGCAAACTGTTTAAATCATTGAGAAGAGCTGAGCATGCCCTTTGAGATAAATTTATTGATTTCGATGGAAAACCGATCAACCTCAATTCTCAACTTTCAAAAATGGATCCCCAAAAGACAAAAAGGAGCTTTCGACATCTGGATATTTTTCTTATGAAGAGGAGTTTTTGCCTAGACCTTTTGTCGATTACGAAAAATGGCGTTTGCACTTCAATATAAGACTAAAAGGGATTGGATTGTTTTATATTACCGAGGTAAACAAGGTGTCCCCCTGAACAAGACTTTTCGTGTAGCGAGCAGAAAGTCCCGCACTGAAACTGCACAACTCCACTGCACCTCCAAACAAATGCTTTCTGCAGGAAAGGTAAAAGACAAACCTTCTGAGTTTTTCTACATGACTAAACGTAACTTCTACGACAAACGTAGTCAGAACTGTGTCCTGCAAAAGTTGATCGGGAGGTACATTAGCCAGTGCACTCCTGAGATCTCGCTTTAGAAGATTATTATTTGAGACGGACTAAGGCAGTCCATCGGCAGAATGAGACCCGTGACAAAACAAGGTCACAGGGTAGGAGCCCCCATATGGAACCCATCGGCCAAAGTCCGATCTTTCTCTGTCATTTCTAACCCCCGAAATTTCAAAGCGAAAGCAGCGCTCATCTCCTGTCCTCTCCGAACCCGCCCACCCCATGGACGAGTAACGCGAAGCCCGTCATGGCGAAGACGCAGAGTCGTTGCGGGACCTCATGCTTATAGCATTGCGGCTGGCGCTCTGACCGCGGAAGTCACTCGTCCATGGGGTGGGCGGGTTTGGAGAGGAGAGGAGATGAGCGCTGCTTTCGCTTTGAAACTTCGGGGGTTAGAAGTGGCAGAGAAAGATCGGACTTTGGCTTAATAAATGTACCGGGTTGTGAAATGCTGATTTCGCAAAACTTCCATTTCTTCATCTCTTCTAATCCCTTTTTTTAAGTTTCTGGTTAGAAATCGCTAGTGATTTACGGTTTTTTTTATCTATAGGGATGTCAAGCCAATGTATTGAAGGGAAATCTGGTTGACAGGAGTCGTTACCGGAAGCAAACTTCTGTTGAATATTTATGTATCAATCACAAGTAAATCACTTTGTTGTCTCTGACTGCATAAGTTTTAGAGCCTGGGAGTAGCATATTTCCAATGAAGTTTTCTGAACCATTAGCTTAGGCTTTCAGTGCTTTTGCCAGAACAGCCGAATAATTTGCTCAAAAACTTGCATCAATTTGTTCTTCTCCATTCGTCAGAAATCCCCAGCGTATGCAGAGTACCACTTCTGAAAGAAGCAGTAAACATTATTTTAAAACAGAGAGTTGACCACATAGTCAATGATTACAAACCATGTTACGTCAACCACCCACTACTATTGACTTCCTGAAATACACTTCAGATCCTTCTGTCTGTTCCATGCAGCCTTTCGAGCTTTCGCCTGCAATTCACCTTGAGAACGTCACTGTTCCAAGCAGGTGTAACTGGCTGGTTGCGCCTAAGTTGCAACAGTGATGCACCTGCCATACCTTATGACGTAGAAGATGGTCCGTACATAGCCTGAGAAAATAACGATCTAAGCCCGAGTAGAGAATACTTTGTCTCGAAGAGCACAATTTTTGCAGATAGTTTGTGGAGCGCCTGAGCGCTTGAGGCATAGCGATGTGATAAAGGAAAGCTATTCAGTTTGGCTGTCCAACTTATCTGATTAGACCACATACAAACTGCCAACTTTCGTCCAATCGACACATTATTTGCACCAGATTCCTTCATTTGCAGGCTTCAAATTTTTCTAGCTAAAAATTGCTCACAAATCTTCGGAGAAACTATTATTTTTGATTAATTTGATTTCCGATAGTGCAAAATTAAAAGAAAGTTCTTTAGTTTCTCTAATCTAGGCGTTTGCAGTCGTTTTCTTATTTTAAATATTCGCTGTTGTGAGAATAGTGCATAATGTACAGATTTTATCGTCCCAAGAAAAATGCTGAAGTCTGGGGCCAGTTGCCGGCTATTTAATTTATATTGAAACTTTATAGAATCACAATTAGTTTAATAGCACATGGCCACTTGGGTTACGCCCATTTCGACAGCTATACAGAACAATTGGCACAACGTCATTTCCTTATCGGCTACAAATAACCCTTCGCAAACTAACTGAAGATTCATCACATTCTTGGTGTAGTAGAAATTGGCTACTCATTGTGGCGCATTTGCTTAGCAGTAAAAGATTAGCCTTTTTCTAAAAACATTTTGACTACAGTATCTGCTTTAGAACGTTTCCTTTTGTGCTCATCTTGCCCGATCAACGTATTTCTTATTCTCAAACATTCATATACCCATACTGGGACTTTATCTGATCCTTATATTCTCCAACATTAGAAACATTTCTGAAGCACCTTTCATGTGTCCAAGTTTTTGAACCTGTGCACTTGAAACACCTTAACTAAAAAATTTAGGGGCATGTTTTCACTGATAGACTTAGCAGCTTCTATGATCTGTTTTTGACCATTAGTGACCATTGACCATTTGACCATTGACCACCATTTATCTCTTTCCAAGCCAGGAAGATATCAATTTCTAAATCATTCTGGTTTATTTGAAGTGTCAAAAATCTTCTATATCAATTCTAATATAATCCTCTATATCTTCCAATATCCAACCTTCAACTGTCAACCCTTGCTCAAGATACTTCGCTAAGCATATTTCGTAAGCAGTACTAACACCTGCAGTAGCTAAGCTCTAATTTCGTGTTCCTTCCTATCCTATTCCAATCAAAGCGCCGGGACCTCCCGCGAGCGTAGCCTAGAAATGTAAAAATAATACCAAGCCTAATGAAATGCAGTAACTCGAGCTTGCCGATTTTTATGTAGGTCCTCAACTCAAAAGCCCAGTTCAATGTTATGGGAGCCTTCAAAAAATACCGAACAGAGAGCTGGCCTAATAGTCGTTTAAAGCCATTGCTGAGTTTGACGGATTTAGATGGAAATTTGAGAGAAACGCTCACGAATTCGAGCAACCTGCAGTGCAAAGACTTTGACCTTTAACACTAATGTTTCGAATTTTTTTTCTTGTTCCAGTAAGACTGATCAACCCATGCGACTGTGGTACATCTCCTAACAAATTTTAAAAGCAGTGCAGTAAAACACAACTCAAGTGCTATTTGTCCTGCTAGCAATAAAAATTCCCGCTAAAATCGTTGTGTCCCACTATTTTTTGTACTCTAAAAGTATCCTTCACTTCATTTGAGCTATGAAATACTAGACTTTCAATTCATTCATAACCAGACAACAAGTTAGTGGATGGAAATGCGCTTGATGGTGGCAACATTTGTATCCTTGAGTTTTTGGGAAATCACTGTATATGTCCAGTGCAACACCCACTGTTTAGTGTGGCTTTCAACAAGCACAGACTCTACGCATGTTTCAAGCATTTGACGTATATGCAGTTAGAAATGAATCTCACAAGTATGCCCAAACACGTAGCTGCACACCGTTATGATTCATTCTATACAGACTGTTCAAGTATACACATGGGGCATTTGAAAAATCGTGACGATGGCGCGACCGCGCGCAACACGCACGCACTCCCAATTCCTGGTTTCTATCTCTACTCAAATAGTTTTTCCGCTTCATGATAGTATTCAGGTACTGGAAGTGACTAAGCTTAGCGTTGAGGTGTTGCCTATTTCTATGGGGGTTTTATCCTTCTGTGTGCGAAAGACCGCAGTCAACTCGTCGTCCGATTTACCATACAACATCTTTAATTCTTTGTAAACCCGCATGTGAAGCTCATATAATATGGACACTGTTCCCGAATGGGAAAAATACTCCTCATACATACTTTTTCTCTGGAGATTTCCGATATGGTTGTGAGAATTGACACAAGTAGGCTTTCATTTAAGAGCCAAAAGTATCGGTGGTTGCAAATGCAAGCACAAGTAGAGTAATCAAAGCAGAGGGATATGGTTGCTAAAAGTGAATGTTAGGAAAGTGGGAAACTCAACACAACTGTCTTGGCATAAAATTTTTCATAAGATAATTAGAAAATTTTTGATTTGAGAACAAAAAAGAATTTGATATGAAAAGCATCACTCCGTTGAAATTTTACGGAAAGTAAGGGTGTTTAGTTATCATCATCTTTTTTATTACATATCCTTTTTGATTTTTGAATACACTTATGCTGATTTTTTTCCGAAGTTTGCAAGCGTCGGAGCTCACTGCTTATCGGGCTAGGGAGTTTTGCTATTTCTTAACTCATGTCAAGCCATGAGCAAGCTGCCCATCTCGTGGTTTTCGAATAAAACATTACAGAGACTAATTTTGTGTGATTGCAGTTGAATTGTCTGAATCACACTATGACGAGAAGTTTGCCAAACAAGTTGTTTCATCTAACCACTTAGTCAAACAGGAAATCTTGTTGCATCTCAGATTTTGAGAATGCGATGAATCCTCTATGAATTTGATCGAAAATATGCAGAGATTGTGCTGAAACAGACTGGACATAAAACCCATCAAAAACTTGCAACTTTATTTGACCTGATAATGAGGGTTGTGGGAGAATTACTGCACTCGCTCCGTACAGGATTGCCTACTGTAACGAGCGGAAACACTGATTTGTACTCGATGTTTTTTTGCTGTGCCCAAGCGATATGATGAGTTGGCTCAAATATTTGGGAGATAATAGTGTCAATTTACTCTAAAAGAACTTGTACAAAAAAGATGTGGTCGATTTTTCTGATGAAGAAGACCCGTTAACTGTGCCCGGAATTGAGCATTAGCTTACGCGCAGAGGAAAGTGAGGATCAAATAGAGAGAGTTTCAAACAGGGCTTAGCAGAGGTGGCGCTTTCACAAGCTGGATATCGTTTCCTGGGGGAGAAGCAGGGCCCGGCACAAGGTGGGCAAACGGGGTTTTCCAAAACGAATACCCCTTTGATCCCAGTAAGTTTTACGAATACTCCCTTGAGCCCAAAAATGACGTTTTGTGCTTGTGCGACGAGATTACCGGCCACACTTCGCCTAAAAGCGCTCAAAAGCGCCCAAATTGCTCAAATTCCTCATATTACTCAAATTGCTGTACCAAGATGGGAAACAGGAAGAAAAATAAGCAGTAAAAAGGATTAGGGAATGAGAAAATATCAAAGAAACGCAGTCATAGGAATGAGAAACGGCGTTCCCGCGCGTATCGATTGACTGGGGCGCGCTTTCTATCTTAGAAAGCTGGGCTGCTGATGCCATTTTGGGCTCCAACAAGGACAAGAGGAGGAGTTTCGGAACCAAAATTTCACCATGTAGTAAACTTTAGGTGTGCAACAGATTTATGTAAAAATTTTGAGAAAATTATGTGAACTGAGAGTTTTGCCGACCTCAGGTGGGAATTAGGTCGGCAAATGCCGACCTAATTTGGAAATAAGTTAAGGAAACTCTTCATTCACATAAGTTTTTCATAATATTTCATACTTTATTACTTAGTCCTATTGCGCATATACACACCGAAGCCCGCGCGATTTCGTTACCTCTGCGTTGCAAACGAGCCATTTTTCCATTTCTTTGGTAGCGCAAATTTTCCAGAAAAAAATTTGCCACAACCTTCAGTCACATAATTTCTCAATGAAACTCCTCAGTTAAGTCCTGCAAGCCCGTGTGCATGTACTTACCAAGTTTCATACCATATCGTTCATCTGCGCTTTCCAAACGAG
Source organism: Cylicocyclus nassatus (assembly GCA_958299035.1). NCBI lineage: Eukaryota > Metazoa > Nematoda > Chromadorea > Rhabditida > Strongylidae > Cylicocyclus > Cylicocyclus nassatus. The sequence continues at coordinate 84,751,335 of CATQJL010000316.1, read as the reverse complement.
CCGTTTAAATTCACATTTTCATTTACCAGTTTTGCGAAATTCTCGGAAAAAATGCTAATTACTCGTTCCGTTCACATAAGTTTTTCATAATTTTTCATACTATGTTTCCACTAGCCTCTGTCCGTTCGCACACAAAATTTGGTGCCATATCGTTACACACACATTGAGAACTAGTCATGTATGCAGTTACAAATAGCATCGCTTGGGCGACGTCGCGAGTGCGGCACTTAGCGACGGCGCGGTTTGACGCACGCGAACTCCAGTGTTCGCCTATTGAGGCACATAACATGTCAAGATAAGTAGCGAGCATGAACTACCAATTTTTTTCCGGGGCTCTGCCCCGGACCCCGCAAAAACGATTTCCCCTTTGCTTTTTGGCCCCAGAACGATTTCCAGCTTGTCATTTGCCGACCTCGTGCCGGGCCCTGGCACCGTTCGACTCGGCTCGACGAAGCGATCTTCTGATACACAGAAGTGCTTGTTTGGACACAGTAGAAGGTCAGGATTCCGCGAATCGTTTCAGATTTTTGCTTACTGATTGCACATTATGCTTACCGTTGCACTCATTGACCAAACCTCCGTAAGCAAAACTTTGAAACGATTTGCGGATCCGGCCTTCCACCGCGTCCAACAGGCACTTTCATATATCATAAGATGTGCTGCTCCGAGCTGAGTCGAATATTGCCTTTGGAATAAGAATTGGTCTACTCTAAACCGGGGGTATTGTATGCTTGTTAGAGTATGTGCCATATCAAGTTATTTTAATTTTGTCAACGCTATGCAAACCTTTTGTTGTTCTTTTGCACTAGAAGCCCAATTTTGGTGCGGGGTGCTTTTTACCCTGCAGCATTTTGGCCATTCTTTCGAAGTTTATACTTTGTTTGTTTTTTGTGCAGATTTGCTGCAGCTGCTATTCTTCACCATACAATTCTTCAAACAAGATATTATAGTACAACACCTCAATGTGTGCGCCTATCTTTGTTAGTGTTCTTTCAGATTTTCTTTTAGATTTTGATTTCGCCTAATGAAGGCAATATGCTTCAGCAAACCTGAAGCATATTGCCTTCATTAGGCGCAAATTTCAACATTCTGCGTTCTCTCCAACGTAGATTTTAATAGATGCCAATCTACTTAAGCAACCTTTGATCCATCATGAAGCGTATCAAGTTTTCTAGACCATAAAGGAGCTTATTCGTGGACGATTCATATCGATTTTGGTGTAATTCTCTACTCTTTCTAGGAAATACTGTTTCAATTTTCGCACAAAAATGGTATGATTGATCAGCTTCTAACAAAATTTGCAGAAGGAAGTTAAAGTCGTGAAAATTCGCTGCTCCTGCAACAAATATTAGGTAAGCAAACTTCAGCAGATAATTCATCCCATGCCCCACACGAGCCAGTCCATCTCCTCTCTACTCATCGGTGATCTTCGTTGACGTCTTTTGCTTCCCGACAGCTCCTTCATAGATAGATCAATTGTGAATTTTATAGAACGATATCTGTAAATCTTCTTCAACTCGATAAAAGACTGTAGACTTGTATAACTTCTCACATTTCGGATTAAATGCTCTCATATTTACGCATTTGCTCCAGAGACTGGTTTGTGTTGCCCATAATCTTCAAAAACCTCCTCTCCATGTTTTCTAAGTATTTCACCATTTCATCCTGAAACAATGTCACCAAACAACGTCTTTCCAGGCTCCGAAGAAGGCGTAGATCGCCGAAACGTCGACGTCAGCCAATAAAAAGTTATCATAACAATCTTGGTCAAGCTCAGCAATCTCACCGAAAAGTGCTTGCACCAAACAACCATTTGGCACATGCTCTTATCCACTTCATCGATTTTGCTTCGAAATAATAGACAGTTTGGTGGATGTTAACCTACCAAAACTCCCTTTTTGATGGCCCAATCGCGAATGGCATCTTTCAGCTTACCAAGGGATGTGCTCGTGCTGGCATAATATTTTTGTGACCTTCTGAGGACTAGAAAGCTTTCAATTTCTGACATACCTCTCGGATTCAAGCTGTTGACACTTCACTGCCGTCACAAGGAACAAAGAGCTGATCATCCACTTCATCTTATATGGAAATGTCAGTGTCTGGTTGTCTGGAGGAGTATGAGAGAACGGGTGTGAGAAAACTTCATTTTTGAGCAGATTTGGACTGACTTCGCACGCATATCAAACTACAAGGCTGGGCTTGTTTATTCTATAGTTTTTTCGAACGTTTCTAATTTAATGCTGGCTTTTTCTTAGACTTTGAGGGTTAACGATTGGTATAAAGAAATGATTGATCAAATTACAATACATAGCAAGCTTCTAAGCAAGTGTTGCTCGCCTTTATTTCTTCATCATTTTTTTGCAAACCTTATCTTGGGAAACTAAAGTTGATTTCGAAGACGAATGACCATGCTAAACAAGAAGGCAATATATACTCATATCCAGCCATCGATTTGTCGAATTTCAAACATCGTAAATGAGCATTTTGTTATCGTAACTACACGGGGCAAGGAATGAGCAGGCGGTGGAACATTGACAGTGAAATGTTGTTTCTAAAGCGGTATAATTTACAGAGACCTGTGACCGTATTCACCAGCAAACTCTTGAGAGCATACCTTGAGATAAAAATCTATTCAAGATTAGCTTTTATTCGCAAAGCTGAACATACCTTTTTCGGAATCCGATATGCGCTCGAAAGATATCAGGTTGTTGCAAAAATGATATCCGTTTGCAAAGTTTCAATTTGAAAGGCTATAAATTTGTTCACTCTCCATATTTCTAAATGCAATCAAAATCACGCGCACCTGCAACTATTGATATTGCAAACGGGAAAAAAACCGTACGGTAAAATACCGAAAGTTTTTTTAAAACCTCATATTTGATTACCACGGTTAGTCGGCTTGATTTGTAGACGCAGGCCAGCTTTAACGAAAGAATTCTGCGGAAAGAAAAGATAGAAATCCAAAACTGTCCACTTTTTTGAGCCTATTTGTGGTAGGCCAGAAAATCCCAAACTATGGAAATTTAAAATTCTTCATACACTGAATAGCTACGCTTTTCTGCAAAAATTGTAGGAAAGATGTCCTGACTTCAAGCATACAGAAATGAGCGAAGCTTCTGCGATTACCCTAATTATGAGAAACTCTACCCATAAAATGCCAGCAGCGAGTATCTACTTCGAGGCGTCGACTTCTTGGTTCAGGTATTTTCGAAAAATCTACTTAAACATGCTATAGGTAATCAATGCTCAACCAATAAGTAGCTATGTTTTTTTAAAGAATTCGTTCATTTGCACGACTTGTGGCGCGAGTTAAAGCAGCGAATTTTCGATTCTGAGTGCGGCTGTGTGAGATGCTGGTGGAATTCTTACAGATGAGACAGAAGATTATTTTAACCATTGTTAGAAATCACATGAAGAAAGCGTTCCAATGATGTGCGGAATCCGTATTGAAAAAGACATTTTAAAGGAAAAAAGTTGTTCGGAAAGTACGCCTAGAAAGGAAATTAATTTTGCAACAGCCTAACAGAATGCAACCTCAAGGTTTGTTAATGAATATTCGAAAACAGCGGAATTATGCATATTACCTAGTTTTCAAATAATAACTAGTTGGTTATCGTTTTTAATAAGCCACAAAGCAATAGCCTCATGGGAGTTTTTCAAATTGAAACTTATTGTAATTTTTATAGTGTGTTTGACGCAACTGATCCATTCTAGAAGCTGAGTGTGAGCATATCAGTTTCTCATCAATTAATGAATCTGCTAGAAAATGTCGTGCAGGTTTCAAGTTATTATACTTATTTGAAAGGTAAATCGTTTTTTGTTTCACACCTAAAGACTTGCTTTTTAAAGAGGTTTCGCAGCAGAAAGCCGCCCTTAGATTTTTATCGACATTCCTTGGAAAGTCAATAAACTTGGTGTGAGAGGCAAGGCTGTTTTGAAGAGGTCTAAAGATATTTGCAATCAAAAGGTGCCTGCAAATTAATCAAAACGGAAAGCTACCATGAAGCATGGTCGGAGACTCTTTACTGCAAGAGTTTTCATTGGACTAATGCAGCATAAACTCAACTTCATCAGCAGATTTTCAGAAGGTTGGAAGCTGCACCATATAACCTAGATCTGTGATAATCTATATTGATTTCTGCAAAGGAAGTTAGCAGAGGGATTGTCAACAAAGACTGGCTCAAGACGATGACCGCAGATTCAGAGTGTGCGGCATTTGTTGAGAAGCTCTTTCATCATTCTTCTAAAATGTTATATGTACCTTGATTCCATTGTTTTATGACGTAGTGTCTAGAGAGAGAATGTCACATTATGTCTAGAGACATAATGTCTAGAGAAAAGCAAATCTATGTCAAAGTTTGAGACTTGAAGGACCACTGATGAATTATTAGTGGTTGTCAGCAGAAGTATAAGTTCAGGTAGATACGAGATTTGACTGGGTTCAAACAGAAGCAAACTTGCATAAAAGGAACGGACGAGAGGAATATTCAGCAAATAAATGTCATTTTCCCCTCAAAGCCTCGCAAATACATGCTGGACAAAATTATAGGTCCTCTAAAAAATGCCTTAACTCACTCTGTTGTCAATAAAATGTTCCAAAATTTGGTACAGCCTTGTGTTTACCAGCCTACTCTCAGTCATCAAAATGGGTCTCGTTTTCGTTTGGTTGTTCAAGAAAAATTGAAAATGAAAAAAGCAGGCTTGAAGGCTGCACAAAATTATAGGTCCACCTAGAGTTTTTACTGAACAAAGCACTTCTTAGCTCCCGAATTTTTCTAGGTAGGTACACATCCAAAAACGTTAAACAGCTGCTTTAGTCAAAATGTGTCATACCTTCTTTCGGTGGTTCAGAACTCTCGAGACCAAACCAATACAAGCGAACCAACAGTTTATTGGTGGCGATTACCTCAAACTTGGGTAATTAAACCCTCGTCTTTTTCATCAAATAAAATGATAAATGCATAATAAACCAAACACACAAATGATCAAGATGGAGAAAGTGAATCTCGCGTTGTTGCCATCGTCCTTTTATACGTGTTGCCCTTTGCTCTTTCCGCGCTTGATTCAACATTCTGTAATAGATGAATACTAGGATAAGAAAGCTATGGGAAAAACGAGTACGGTAGAGATCGCGCTTAGAGCCGCGATACTGCCGCCCCACCTGTGTTTTCCTGTGGATCTTTGAGTTCTTCTTTGAGACGCTCGAGCTTGTTTAGACCGCGATGGAGTGCGTTTTTTGCGCGGACGAGTCTTCCGTAGTTGATTTTGCTTTCCTCCGGGAGCGTACAAAGTGCCGAATGATGGCCGTATCTACGGCAGTGAGAACATGCCGTAGACCATCTTCTACAGTCTCGGTTGCCCGGACACAGTGTTTCTAACCAGATGTCGCACTTTCTTTGATCTCTGATGATGCGCAATCGACTTTCCGCTTCTTGCACTTCCGGGCACGCATCGGAGTAATGGCGTCCTACCGCCTTGCAAAAAACACATCTCATGTGCCTTTCATAATCCCTGTTTATGAGTCACTGCTGGAACCTTCGCGGAGCACATCTCGGCCTGCCTCGTAGCTCGTCAATCATTATTCTCCAATCTTTCACTTCTTGCTCTACCCGGCGAATTTCGAGGCGCAACTCTTGGTTTCTTATCTGATTCAGGCTCGGCTCTTCATCATCTTCCTTCATGGCTTCACCAAAAGGCTCTCCCTCTTCAATTGGGTTCCTTTTTCTCTCTTCGGGGGCTTGATTCCTGTATCTTGTTCATCATCTTCTTCTATAATCTCCACAAAACGTTCTTCTTCCTCATCGTGTAACTCGCGTGTCTCATTCACCTCGTTAAAGACTTCAATGACTTCCACGACGAGTTGTTCCTCTTGTGAAACATGTTGTATCATGTCCTCCGGCCTCACTTGTAAAATAGGCTGTTCTGGGCCTTCTGGATGTGCACTTGTTTCGGAACTTGTTTCTGTTTCTTCAAAAGCTTCTCTTCTTCCGCGCGCATCGTACTCTGATTCTCCGCTTTCGGATTGCTGGTAGCATCTTTTCGGTGTGCAATCTTTTTCCTCGCCCTCTGAGGATTGACGTAGTCTTTTCCCAGGCTTAGAATTCTGTTCGGCGCTTCCTGATTCTGCTCTCTATAATGTTTTCACCGAATGTGTTTCGGTTTTCTCGCTATCTCTTCTTTCCAAGCTGCGTTCATGTCTTTGCATATCTTGGTTATCACTTTTTCCAGACGTCGACTTTGAGAGATTGTTCAACGTTCCTTCGCGTGCGTTTCTTAGCGTGTTGATAGCATCACAAAACGCATAAAGGGCCTCTGTCAGCTGTTGTAGCTTTTGTTTCAATTCGTGGTGGTCTTTATTGTCGCTCATTTTTGAAATACATTTACTATAATCTACCGTAATTCCTACTATTTCTATATTGCTATCAAATTTTCTTGGCGTGTGGTACGATGGTTGCATGTATGTTTTTCCTTCGGCACTGAAGTAAACAGCTCGCCACAAGAAGCGCAGCACGAAAGGGCAAAGCCAGTACTTTGAATAAAATGCGAAAAACAGTGGGGCAACGCGTAGTCCTATCGTTTGCAGCAAAGCGTACGAAACCAGAAGTGCTATCGCCGGAATAATCAGCGCAATGACCACAGTTTTATACCATTGAAGATATACTTTGAAAATATGCGAAAAGTCGGGCCATTCTATTTCGCCATATACCGTGCTATTGCTCTTTAGGGCTAGTAGAATTTGTGACGGAATGTTTCCTACATATTTCAGAATGCCTGATATGATGAAATGATTTTTCGAATTTCCACAGGAGATGGAACAATTGATAAGCTGTTGTGCTGCGCTCAGATGGAAATACAAGTTTGAAGTTGGTTTATTTGGAGCGCATGGAACTACAAAGGCACTTTTTCCGCAGATGATTTCGCCTATAGTTTGTTTTGGCGAGCTGCATGTGATATTTGCTACCGCTCCTAAAGCGCAATTGTAGCATCCTATCAAGGCGAAATTTGTATCGTGCAAGTGTTATCCTCAACCTCTAAGGCTGTGACCTTGATGTGTTCTTTTTTGCTGAGGATTATTTCGGCAGAAACCATTTGTGGTATTTTTGCCACTACGTTGCCTTTGAAGCTATTTATATACCACGAAGCTGTTTTTATGGATAATTGATGTTGAATTTGATAGAATTCGTGTTCAATATTTGGGGACATTGACATACTACTTTGTTTTCTGCCGCCGTGCATACACAGTTATCTGCTAGAGCGCATTCAAATGAACTTGCCGTATCTCTGTAATTGTAAGTGAGGTCGGGTGTGAAAGTAGATTGCTATAAGGCCGTATCAATGCCATCTTATATATAAAGCTGAATGTCTGTTTGTCTGTCTGTCTGTCTGTATGTATGTCTGTCTGTACGTATGTTCCGAATAGAAAATTGCATTTCTGAACCGATCCGGACCAAACTTGGCACACATACACTACGGGCCCCGGCGGGTGTCATAGGCTACCTTTCGTCATCGATCGATATCGATTTTATCGATTTTTATCGATTTTTTTGCTGAGTTCACCTACGGGGCTGGGAGTTGGCACAGGGGGGTAATCGAGCATGGGGATTCCGAATACAATATTGGTTTTCAGGATTATCGATTACTTTTATCGATTTTATCAATTTTTTTGCAAAGTTTGAGCTACGGGGCTGGGAGTTCGCACAGGGGGGTAATCGAGCATGGGGATTCCGAATACAATATTGGTTTTCAGGATTATCGATTACTTTTATCGATTTTATCGATTTTTTTGCAAAGTTTGAGCTAGGGGACTGGGAGTTGGCACAGGGGGGTAATCGAGCATGCTGATCATCCCCAAGGGGGGTGATCAGCATGCTCGAACACCCCTGTGCCAAATTCCAGCCCCCTAGCTCAAATTTTCAAAAAATCGATAAAATGGATAAAAGTAATGGACGATCTTGAAAACTAATATTGTATTCGTAATCTGCATGCTCGATTACCCTCTGTGCAAACTCCCAGCCCCGCAGGTCAAACTTTGCAAAAAAATCGATAAAATCGATAAAAGTAATGGACGATCCTGAAAACTAATATTGTGTTCGTGATCAGCATGCTCGATTACCCCCCTGTGCAAAATCCCAGCCTCGCATGTCAAAATTTACAAAAAATCGATAAAATCAATAAAAGCAATCGATAATTCTGAAAACTAATATTGTATTCGGAATCCCCATGCTCACTTCCCCCCTGTGCCAACTCCTAGCCCTGTAGGTGAACTCTGCCAAAAAATCGATAAAAATCGGTAAAATCGACATCGATCGATAACGAAAAGTGGACTGTGACACCCGCCGGGGCCCGAAGTGTATGTGTGCCAAGTTTGGTCCGGATACGGCGGAGCCGGGTAAGCCAGCTAGTTTGTGATAAAGTGATCATGCAGGGACGGGATAGGAGGAAGTGAAGTTGTTGTTAGTGTTGTGCGCAAATTTGGAAGGTTGACCGGAATATTTGGGATTGCTGAGATGAAATGCTGTTTTCCTAAGCGCAAACTTTCAATGTATATATCTAGTTTGATCTCTTCTCTCCACCGCGAGCATTTGAAAATTTCATACACATTCGAATTTTTTGGCGTAGCGTAGATTCTGTAGAATAGGCACCCCGAACTCGGATAAAAATAGTCACAGCCCAGTCCTCAATACGATTCTAAGCAGCCTGTTCGCCCTGGAAATCGGTTTCCCGCTTCCAGCTCTGGAAGGAGACTTGTTGTGTTTATGTCAGGACATTTCCGTCCCACACAGCTTCCCATGTGGGGACAGCGTTTGCTATCTACCACCTTGAGAATAGACGATCTTGTGAAAAGCAGTGTCTCTTTCTCGCAGTGCAATCGGAGCTCTCTCCAGCGCACTTTTGGTTTTCTATGTGCGAACCATTTCTCGTTAGGCGCAAGCAAGCCTCTTGTTGGAATGTACTCAATTTTAAGACTCCTTTCATTTCGATTGCACAAGTTTCTTTTCCGTTATGTTTATGGCAAATTGTAGAGTGGTATTCCTAGACATCTACTTGTTGACATGCAAATGCGTTTTTAGTGAGTGCAGTGAGCGTCACTATCGCCAGAGCTTCTGTCAAGCGTGTTGCTCTGGTTCTACGACGAGTTTGGCAGCACCTTTTTAGTATAGAACGAGAACATTTGCAAAGTTTGCTCAACAGAAAGCGTGTAATGGTAATAAAAATTCGAATAGAATTTCTGATAGGTTTGCCGATGGTTACTGGTACGTCCAACATTAGAGAGATGGCAGCTATAATCACGTAAACCACTAGGGCTAAAGTGATGATAGCTCCTGTTGGCCAACATTCTGGATTCAAGAGTACTTTGGAACATACCCAGCAATCTATGTTATCACAGAAGTTTAGTTTTCGCACATTTTCCATTTTCACTCCATTTTATAGTAACAAGATGTTCATGTAAGGTAATACTTGGAGGGAATTGTTCTAGAATCTGTCGTAAGTGTATTTCGTGTAGCTTGCAATGATTGTCCGCGCAAATTTCGATAGTGCCATTTTCACTGGTTTCGATCAGAACTCCATTGTTAGCGCAGGCTAGCTTAATGCTGTTCGATTGGAAGCATATTCCGCCGGTGACGCATGCGGCAGCATTAAGTGAAACAAAAACCATCTAGCTTTGTTATGAGTTGTGAACTTTTGTGGTTCTGATGTTACTGCGCATTCTGCATAGTTTGTAGGTTTCTGTGGTCGCAAGTTGTAAGCTTTCTTCTCTTCAAAGGCAAGATCATTCTCTACCACGGTTTCCTCTTCTGGGCTTTCCGTTTCGTCCAGTTCCAGTGGTATCAAAAGATTGACAGGTCGCCGTATTTTTCTTTTGGTGTAGGTGATCAGTTCAGCCTCACGAATTTCTCCTTGTAAATTTTTCCGCACTTGAGTTATTCTCGCAAGTTTCCAATCATTTATTGGAAGAACCGGGTCGGTTACTAGAACTACATCGCTTACTTTCGGGTCATTTTTGCAGCAATTTTTGTTTGAAATGTTTTTCTTGTGTTTTTCCCTAAGGCTAACGATGTATTGGTCTTTCCAGATTTTCCAGAATTGTTCTGTAATCGCGCAAGATGATTGCAAAGCCTTTTCTGCCTGAAGGCGTGTTTCAATAGCTTGCACTTCTTCACGAGGATATAGGTGGAGTCATCTGATAGTTCTTCTTGAAAGCATGGAAATGTCAAAACTATGTCGCGTTGTGCAAAATCGATTGGACGTATGCTAATTAGTGAATCTCGGTCTGACCCTTGATATGTGAGTGGGCGCGAGTTTAGGCAAGCTTCAATCTCTGTCACAACCGTAGCCAGTTGATCAAATGAGGAGATACTTGAAGGTCTTACTGATTTTTAAGGTGCGTGTTTTATAGATTTGATAAGTCTTTCATGGAAGCCTCCTTGCCATGGGGCGTAGGGGGTAATGTGACGCCATTCTATCTTGTGATTTGCTATCAGGCGAAGACATTCTGCCTGTAGTTGCGGCTGATGTTCTTCGCTGAGTATGGTTTCAGTTAGTAAAAAGGTAGGGGCATTGTCACATGTTACCGAATCTACTCCTCTTCGCGCTATGAATCTACGAAACGCGTTGAGGAAATCCCCCGTTGACATAGATTTCACAACTTCCAAATGTATGAAACGGGTGGTAGCGCATGTAAAAATATACCCGTAGGTTTTTATTAGCACCTTGCGTTCGTAAATAGCTGGAAGGTCAAAGAAGTCCAAGCCAATATGTTGAAAAGTGCGACTCTGTTGGGTACGGTATCCAGGTAAGCTAGGGGTGTCAGGATAACGATATGGTAGCCCGTTAAAGCGCTTACACTGGAAGCAATTGCCAATTAGATGTCTTACTTGTTGTCGAATTTTTGGTATCCAGGAACGTTCTCTTATGGCGAAGATTGTATGCTCAATTCCCAAATGGTAATTATTGTGCACTCATGGTTTTGCGATAATGCTCATTTAGATGAATCTTTTGATGATTTTTGATCAGGACTATTTCTGCTATTTTCATAAGTTTTGCATCAATATCTTCTTGGAGGGGAGAAATGCTTACATTTTCTAGCTCGGGATGAGCCTTTTTGATCTCATCGCGTTTTTGTTGAGAGAAGGCTTTCATGAATTTCAACAAAAATAGGATTACCCATGACATGACTCTTTTTGCTGCCGTAAAGGTACCGTATCTTTGTAGTTTCATGATTTCAACGCTCTTTTCTTCTTGGAGTTGTCCCACGATAGAATTTAATACTATCGTTGAATCGAAACCTTGATTGAGCGAATCGAAATCCAGGGTAGGCCATTCTGAAGGGTCCTTTGTCAAAGAATGCGGACCTTCCCACGACATGTGGTCTTGGATCTGGTTTTTTGTCAACCCCCTTGTTCCTGCATCTGCTGGGTTTTCATTTGTTGGGACGTATTTGAAATGTACGGTATGTCCTAATTCCTTTAGTTCCTCTAGGATTCTTTGAATTTCCGCAATTCTATTGCTGACTAGGACTCCTGCCTTGTTGCTTCCTTGGTTTGTGAAAACCCAGTGTAGGGCGATTTTTGAGTCTGATAGGATGTAAATTTTTTTCGGGTCCAAGTAGATGCTCTTTCCTAGCCCTTCGCATATCGACAGTGCCAATCTAACTGCCATTGTAAGCGCATTCATTTCCATTTTTGGTATGGTTGTTTTCCCTTGTATAGAAGGAAATTTGCATTTCGCGGCTGTCAGGGTGGCTTTGTGGTCATCAAAAAGGTAAGCGCAAGCAGTAATCGCTATCTCGCTTGCGTCAGAAAAGATGGCTAGTGTTCCTTGGTATGGGATCTTTCTGCAGAATGATTTATGGAATCCTTCAGCTTGTTGCTTCATAGTGCTCCATTGCTCTATAAGAGGGTCGGGTAATATTGTGTCCCAATCAACTTTGTGTTTCCAGAGTTCTTGTTGGAATCTTTTTGGTTTGGTCGAGGGATTAACCATCCAAAAGGGTCGTATATTGATGCAATTTGTCGTGCTACAACTCTTTTTGTAACAATTTCTGATGATGGTAAATCGCACTGTATTGCTAACCGATCCGCTACCGTTTCCCAATTAATGCCCAGAATTTTTAAGGTGTTACTTTTTGTGCAAGCCTCTTCTGGTAAGCTGTTCTTCAAAAGAATATCGTTGGAGGCGAATTCTCTTAGGTTCATATTCATGTCTTTGAAGATTTTTCGAGCTTGCATTGCCCTTTTCTCTGCTTCCTCTGCTGTATCTGCTGACAGAATGAGGTTATCAACGTATAAGTTTTCACGGTTTTCCTTCGCGAGTTCCTCATCTTGACTTAGATTTTCTAGATGATACTGGATAGTGCGCCCCAGAAGAAATGGTGACACATTTAGTCCAAATTTAACTCTAGTGAAACGCATAAATTGATATTGATATTGTCCCCTAGCGCAGGCCGAGTTACATCATGTACCCAAAAAATCTTGTGACATCTCTATCACTTTCGTGAAGATGTACTTGCAAAAAGGCCTTTTCCACATCGGCTATGACTGCATAATTTGGGGTTCGGAATCGGAGAAGCATCCCAAACAAATCCGGTAAGATAAGCGGGCCTTAATGCAAGATATCGTTTAGCGAAGGGCACTGCTTGTAGTGCGAGGAAGCATCGAAAACAATTCGCACTTTTGTTGTTACTTCTTTGGTGTGACTACCGGTTGATGGGGAATATAATGAAGTAAACCTTTTGGTGGTGACGAATTTGGAATTACTTCTATTATTCCCTTTTCCAACTGGTCTTAAAAATCTTTTCGTATTCTCGAAGAATGTTCGGTTTGAGTTTCAGTGAGGACAATACGCTAAGTAGTCTTTTACGTGTGATTCTTCATTAGTGGGTAATGAAGGATGGTTATCTTTGAATGGAAAGCGAACGTAATATCCGTCAGGTCTTCGTTGTATAGTTTCGTCAAAAAATTCTTGGACCTTCTGGTTTACTGTCACACTCCAAAAGTATTTGTGGCTGTGTGTCTTCGTTTGCTGAGGGTTTGGACAAGTTTATGTTATTGCGCGAGATGAATCCTTATCTGCTTCTGTAAGATGTGCTGTTTTTCCTTTGCTGATAAGTTTGGCGTAACACATAGCTGAACTTTTTGTTTGTTGCCTTGTCGGTCCTATATTTCTAAGTGACCCTGCATGTGGTTGGCTTTGGTTCCGCGCTGCCGAATGTGTACATCAACAATTTCTGTGAAAATGGGCTCTCCAACCCTAAGACTTTTGCTAATGTCTGTGATATGAATGACTTATCAGTTCCTGTGTCGAAGAAAATCTCCACCTCTTTCCAGAGGTCATGTTTTTCATCTTTTACTCGCGCCAACCCAGTTAGTAGTAATACGGTTTCTGAAGAGTTTGTTTCGGAGTCTTGGTTGCGAAAGATTGTCACTTTATCTTCTTCCTCTTTTGAAGTCTCATTTTCCTTAGTAAGAGAAGGGTCGTTTTTGCTTTCAAATGTTTGCACTGGATGTGCTGCGGTCACTGTGGGTCTTGATCTTTGATTTCTGTTCGCCGTGGTTCTGGTATTCGAGGATGTGAATGTCGTTTTTGGTTGTTTCTCTTGTGAAAAGGGTCCTTGTTTTTCTATATTGTCCCTGTCTTGTCGCGCTCGAATGGGGCAAAGTTATGGTGATGTTTTTTACCATTACACAAACTGCTACTCCCCTGCATTGTTTTAAGGAATGTCCATCTTTCGCACAGTTGAAGCACCGTTTGTTTTCTTCGAAGAACGCGCGCCGTTGCTCGAGCGTCGTGTACTTCGAACAAAACAGAGCGCGGTGTTACGATGATTTGCAAAATATGCATGCTGGTGAAGTCAAAGGTTGTGAGGGAGGTGAGTTGTTTTGATCAATTGGTTTGATTGGTTCCTTTACCATTATATCATTGATACGCTCTTCTGTACCAATTTGTTTATCCAGTTCTTCTAACAGAGTATCCATTTTCCAGTCATCTTCAGTTTTACACCTACTCACTCTTTGTTCCAAGATTTTTCGTTGTATCAACATACTAAACTTGGATAGTATCTTTTGTGAGGTGTAAGAACCTTTCAAGTTAACCCCTAGCTTTTCAAGTTGAATCGTTATGGGGATGATATACTCTAACAATTTTCTTTGTGCTTCAATATTATATCTTTCTACCTTCGCGTTTTCAAGGCGTAACTGCAACCTCGATATTAGTTTGAACTTGTCACCGTATTTGTTTCGTAATAGGTCAATAGCGTTATCATAGTTTTCTTCAGATATTGGATATCTCTGGACAGTTTCTTTTGCCTCCCAACACAGTGAATTTACAAGGTAGTTGAATTTTTGTAGCTTTGAGAGTGGTTGGCTGTTTACATTCGCTTCAAATAATGTCCAAAAATTTTCAAATTTTCAGGCTTTCCCTGTAAGTATTGGTATCGGTATGGCTGGCAGTTTTGGTTTCATGCATGCGCTTGGTCCTTCATCAGGAATATTGCTGGCCGAAAGCAATTGCCCATGCGCACTGAAGACTTTCGCTTCTAGATCAATAGGTGATGAACGCGCCTTACACAATCCCAAATGCGCTTTTTCTATGTAGTCTAGCGCGTGAGCTTCCTGCTCATCTGTTATTGTCTCGCCTAGTGAGTCAACTGAAAGAGTAAAACGTGAAAGGATCTTCGACCTATTTAGATGTTGTATTGAGTTCGAAAATTTGTTGCTGCACTTTTACTCTAATGTTCGGGTCTGTATATAAAATTATGTTTGACTCCGTAAATTCTTCACATTTTTCTATGATTGAAGCCAATGTATTACAGTAGCGCGTCAACAAAGCTTTTTGCGACTTGAGAGTTATTGGACCAGCCATTTATCACTTATCTTGCGACCAAGACGGGGCTGCAAAAGTCTTGGTTTTGTTTCAGAGAAATCGCGAGGACCACTTGAGAGAGCGAATGTGGAAACTGCGAAATTGAAAAAGGAAAAAAATCAAAGCGAATGAAATTTGAAAAACAATATGTGGAAAAGCGTACTGATTTTCGTTTGTTTCCTTTCTTGACTGCTCCGCGTAGCCGATGCACCAATTTCGGTGGTTCAGAGCTCTCGACCAGACCAAACCAACACAAGCGAACCAACAGTTTATTGGTGGCGATTACCTCAAACATGGGTAATTAAACCCTCGTCTTTTTCATCAAATATTAGGTTGTCCCGAAAGTTTTGTCAGTTTTTTCAAACCACTGTAAAACCACGCTCAATGAAGATTTGAGTGAGTTTCAGCGTGCATTCGATGCCGCTTTACCTTCTCTTTCTAATGGATACACTTTCATACCATAATCTTATAAAGTGCGGTTCATAATTATACGAACACCTTGAATTTTGAAAGTTTTTTGGACTTTTCGGAAGAAACTCAAAAAGCCGTTGGTACCACGCGATAGAGCACAGCCGAAAACGGTATATGATCCATAGGAATGGAAATCGATGTCAATCCTAGGAGTGTTTTTGCGCCTAATGCGAATTTTGAGCGGTTCATAATTATACGAACACCTCAAACAAAGGTCCATTTTTCATTCGCGAGTGCAATCTTTCGAGTCCAAATTTCTTCTAGAGTTACAGTAACAAAGTCTGACATATCTGCAACACACTAAACCCAGTGCAGTCTAAAAAGAGGATCTTTACTTTTTTCGGATTGCTCTAAATGCTTTTGGAGTGATTGTGCTCCAAAAACATCCGTTCTCCTGTAGTTCACCCACTCTAATTAGTTTCTTCCAAGGCTATGCGATATAATAAGCTCCTTCGATAAGTATTTTGTTTGACGTTTGGAAAATCTATGCGTTTTCGTGCCGCTTTTCAACCAAGTTCCAACCTCACCCTAAAGTTAGCGCGATTTGAGCCTCAAAACTCAGCTTTTCTGCCGCACAAACATTTGATATGAAGCAGCTGCATTGCTTACACGATGATGTATCCATGTCAAAGTTTTTGGGTTTTTTGTAGAACTGATCTTGAGGTTATGGAGCTACAAACCAAACAAAGGTGTACCTGCAATAGTAAAAACAGTGGTTTTGGTGAAATGACGTCTGCATGGCCGGAACAAACGCTCAGTGCTGCTGATTTTTTTTAGCCAAATACACTGTTTTGTGAACTTCTACATACCATAAGCTTACTTCATTGTAGGGCCTCAGAAGCTGAGTTTAGAGGCTTGAAATCGTGCTAATTCTAGGGTGAAGTTGGAACTTGGTTGAAAAACGGCACGGAAACGCAAAGATTTTCCAAGCGTCAAACAAAATACTTATCGAAGGAGCTTATTTTATCGCATAGCCTTGATAGAAACTAATCAGAGTGCGTGAACTACAGGAGAACGGATGTTTTTGGAGCGCAATCACTCCAAAATCATTTAGAGCAATCCGAAAAAAAGTAAAGATCCTCTTTTTGAACTGCACTGGGTTCAATGTGTAGCGGATGTTTCAGACTTTGTTACTGTAACTCCACAAAAAATTTGGACTCGAAAGATTGCAATCTTGAATGAAAAATGGACCTTTGTTTGAGGTGTTCGTATAATTATGAACCGCTCAAAATTCGCATCAGGCGCAAAAACACTCCTAAGATTGACATCGATTTCCATTCTTGTGAATCATGTACCGTTTTCGGCTGTGCTCTATCGCATGGTACCAACGGCTTCTTAAGTTTCTTCCAAAAAGTTCAAAAACTTTCAAAATACAAGCTGTTCGTATAATTATGAACCGCACTTTATGCTTTTTTTGATAATTGCCAAAATTCTCCACTTGTCAATTTTACCTGCTCAAAGTTGAGCTAATTTTCAAAAATTTCATTACAAAGTTCCGAAAAAGACTAAGTATGGGTCAAATAGAGCAACTCTCGGGCTACATGTACATATTTTTAGATTCTCCTAATCTGCTGATTTTGACTTCAAAAAAATTATTTCTCCGGAGGCCCTGGTTTTTAGCAAAGTCATGAAACGCGCAATTGCAGCAAAAGCATGAAAGCTTTTAAGTTTTTGCGAATTCAAACTTGTTCGTTATTTAAAATCATTTATGCAACATAACCAAGTTTGATTGCTTCAAAAATCAGCTTTTTGGAATTTTCGGTAATTTTACATGATAAAACGTGTTCAAAAAGCCGCGGTTTTTCTCAAATAAATAATTATTACGAACTTTATAAACGTGGCCCACGTAATCTAAAGTAAGTGCAATGTAGCCAAAGGTTTGCCCTATATAACAGTCACCAGCGCTCATCGAAAATATCACGATAAAAATTTTGAAAATTCAGGAAATTTTTGGCGCTACTGCTGAGGTGCTCAGAAAGCCATGGCGATAACATCGTAAAGACGGGGTAGATCAGAGAACAAACATAGCTATAAGAAAGAGGATACAAAAATGAATAGAATGACACCTAAGCCGTCCATGGATTGGTGTTCTATGAGGTTTGGTGAGCGATGAAAAAAACCGACAAAACTTTCGGGACAACCTAATAAAATGATAAATGCATAATAAACCAAACACACAAAATGATCAAGATGGAGAAAATGAATCACGCGTTGTTGCCATTGTCTTTTTATACGTGTTGCCCTTTGCTCTTTCCGCGCTTGATTCAACATTCTGTACTAGATGAATACTAGGATAAGAAAGCTATGGGAAAAAGGAGTACGGTAGAGATCGCGCTTAGAGCCGCGATACCTCCAAAAAGAACTGATTATCTGTTTTTTGCCTTGAAAATGCTTTCACATGTATTTCGCTCCACAAACGTGCGTTGAGTAAGAAATTCTGCAGTTTCTCAGCTGGATCGGAAGGGCAGGTTTTTATCTACCTTCGGGATGCTTTTTGACGTGTTCTTTAAGAAAAAATCCGACTTTTGCTGCTGAAGCAGATCCGACATCGACTCAATCGGGAGAGTAAGCCTCAGTTTCTGCCCTAAAACCCTTTATGCATTGTCATTATAACCTCAGGATATTGTAGAAGCATGCTTTACACAAAAGTAAAGCTGTTCGCCATACTCGCAAGTGTCCACAGAGCTGCCTGCTTCTATCGGAAACATGAGTTGTGTGTGCAACGTAATGATGGTGTTTGTACTGTACTTTAACACATGATTCTTCTGAAAATTTTGGTCGAAGCCACAAATAGCTTTGGTGCGTGTCGTAATCAGTTTCTGCAGGGTGATTTCGTAATTATACTCGAATGCCAGGATCTCTAGAAAGTTGTAACCATGGAATACGGACTCTCCTTCGTAGAAACAATGCCTTTACTTTACTTTATGCTTATGAGAACATCGTAAAAGAAGTTTGAAGGCAGAAATTTAAACTCAGAATTGCAGTATTGTCAATATCGGATTTGCTATAGCAACAAAAAGTCGGATTTTTTCCCAATGTTCAGGTCAAAAAGCATCCAGAAGATATATAGAACCCCGTCGCTTCCGATCCAGCTGAGAAACTGCAGAATTTCTTACTCAAAGCAGGTTTGTGGAGCGAAATACATGTGAAACCATTTTCAAGGCAAAAAAGCAGATAATCAGTTCTTTTTGGAGCTATGACACAGCTTGACTAAAGCAGCTGTTTAACGTTTTTGGATGTGTACCCATCTAAAAAAATTGGGGAGCTAAGAGTGCTTTAATCAGTAAAAACTCTAGGTGAACCTATAATTTTGTCCAGCCTTCAAACCTGCTTTCTTCAAAATATTCAATTTTTTCCTGAATAATTAGACGAAAACGAGACCCACGTTGATGACTGATAGTAGGCTGGTAAACACACGGCTGTACCAAATTTTGGAACATTTTATTGACAACAGAGTGAGTTATGGCACTTTTTAGAGTGGACCTATAACTTTGTTCAGCACTGTATATTTTAGACTCTTTAAGGTATGCGCCGTAAATCTGATCTTGGCAGAAGATTTCATTGGAAACAAAATTCCCACCTCTTTTCTGGTTAATGCAAGAACCACCGAATCTCTTTGTACAAGTATTTTCTCTGATATAGAACTACTGCTTGCATTTCCCGACGTCCGATGTAATAAATATGATAGTGCAATCTAGCCAACCGCTTTTAAGCCTCGTCTCAAATGCGCCACTCTTGCAGCGGTGGGTAAAGTTTTACAGCAACAATCTCTTTTTTTTCGTTGATTAAAATCTATCAGTGTCGCTAGAGTAAAGGGATTTCGTCTACGAACAAAAACAAGAACTTTCTTCAAGGATATCAGTCCTCTTTTTCTTTGAAGTTTCCTTGGCTGCCTTCATCTGCGTTCTCGTTGCCGAAATTATTGCAAAAACCTCTCACAGGTCTGCTAGTAGTGAACCTAATTCTTTTACAAAGTATGGCATGACATAACATTTCCACAAAATGGAGCAACAAATGGTATGCACACGGGAATTTTGGTCTTTTTGGTGTGTTCCATTTTTTTGCAACAGGAACGATACTTTGTGCATACCATTTGCTTCCTATAGAGACGACGAAGCATAATGCATTCTGAGAGCACAGCTGCGAAATGAAGTCATGCTGACTTTTTTTCTTAGAGACTGCATCTAACATAGGTTCTTCAGAAACAGAGTTTACGATGTTGAATGTGTAACAAAAAATTGCACTGTCTGTCCTCACGGAATCTAAAAGGTTGCGCCAAACTGAAATTGTACACCAGTTGGAATGTTTGAGTTGCAGAATGGTGCGTATAGTGGAGAAACTGATAGATATTCAGGCACTAAGGTAGTTGAATGCTTGGCTAAAATAAAGAGAGGAAACTTGTCATCTCCATTAGGCCTCGGACAGAGTTTACGCGATTTGATAGTCACTACAAGATAAGTGTTACGAGTTCATTGCATGCCGGTCTTCTTGTTCAGTTGTGATAGTTGTCACGATTACTCGTGTTGGAAAATTATCACAACCGAAATCAAGAAGATCGGCATGCAATGAACTCGAAACATTTGTCTTGTAGCAATTGAATCGCGACGACCAAAATCACTCAACTCCGCCCGAGGCCTTAAGAAAGCATGAGTTCGAAAGGCGTGACAGCAATTATTTGAGCATGACAGAAATTATAGCGCGAAAGACCCTTTTAAGCAGTGTGAATATGCAACTCTTGCAATGCAAGCAATAAAAGAAATGAATGTCTGACGATAACAAGTGACCTGCACCGTTGCTCTCGCTATGTGAGCTTGATTTCGCAAACTATAAGTAGCAGGACTCCCTGAGCACAATACAAAGATGTCCGTAACACTGGAGTGGTGCGATTTACCAAGTCTAAGGTTAACTATAGCTCCTTTAAACTTCGATGTTTCTGAAAGATTGTATTTGAAGGCAGTATACATGACATCTCCGCAAAAGGAAATCGCAGCTTGGAAGAAACTTCATATTCTCCAGCTCCAGATATCTGGATTTCACAGTGTCTACCTATCTGTGAATGTTCTTACTATCCTTCATTACAAACATATTGAGCAGAAGAGAGAGCTGTACAAACAGCCTTTTTCAGCCTGTGTGATCCATTAATGATCCCCGGCAGCCGACTCTCTTTTTTTTTCTAAGTTATTCTTCTTTTGTTGAAATGAATGAAAACATTTTGAAGTTGTATTGATTATCCAAACAACAGTGCTAAGCATGTTGCTGGAAAGAACGAATGCATTATTGAAATACGCAACTTTCGATGGACTCCTATTTTGGACTTGTTCCCCGTTGGTTCGAAACGTAAGGTCCAGCAGAAGTTTTACAATACCAACCTGTGCGATAAGAAATAAAGCATCAACTTTTTTCTTATTTACTGGCTTATACAACTTTGCATATACAAAACTTTTTATTGCTTCAAATGACTTTGTTATATTGATAGAAGATAATCTCTAAACTTTAATGATACTGTATTCCTGCGTTCACTCATTTTCCTTGCGCTTCTGCCCTCGCTTCTGCCGCTGCCACCTTCTTGTTGTATTTTCTAA
Source organism: Cylicocyclus nassatus (assembly GCA_958299035.1). NCBI lineage: Eukaryota > Metazoa > Nematoda > Chromadorea > Rhabditida > Strongylidae > Cylicocyclus > Cylicocyclus nassatus. Next base: position 84,730,420 of record CATQJL010000316.1, on the reverse strand, counting down.
GCATGGTTTGGTATGAACTCAAGTACGGCGAATATTTTCCTTTCCGAGCAATCAAGTTGTCCTGTAACATGTACCATGCGGTACAACGTCAAATTCTTTGCAAAAATTCACTTCAACAGCTAACTCGAGCAGGCACATATGAAGGAAAATGTATTGTATGGGAGACTGTATAGCCTGGAAACGTTGGCCCCTCAAATCTTTCAGAATCTCTACCATCTGCACAGAATGATTGTCTCTGATTTTTTTGCCAAGCGTAGTCAATGGCTGAAAATGCGTGTCAATCAACTAATATTGGATAGACCATGAGATTTGCTTACCAACAAAAGTGGCTGATCTTCCTATACCAGCAGAACAATGCACAGTTATGGGATTTTTCTCCGCCAACTGACGGCACAGCTTAAGGCAACCCACCATTGGGGCGGGGTCCGATGGGGCAGTATGGTCAGGCCATACCAAGTATGCAAAGTGGTTTACCGTAAACGATCTACCGCTGCAAATTTCGCAATAGGTTTTTCAAAAGCGAAAAAATTCTTGTACCTGCATTTCACCTCAAGCACTGTTTGTTTGACGTCCTCATATGGATCGGCTTTTGTGCCCTTATTCGTAACCCTGTAAGGACCGTAGCTCTCTGTCGATCCTTTGGATTTAGGAAAGTATTGCCTACACTTTGCTTTCCTAAAAATTCTTATTCTGCAAATCTTCCAAAAGCAAACATTATTAACCAACCTTCGATATTATTGCACAATTGTACTAAAACTGTACTTTTCTCCCAAAAAATCATATGCCAAAAATCTTCCAAGGTCTCTAACAAAGGTCCCTAGAATCGCAAGCAACCTTTGTGTGAAGTGCAAAACTTGGCTGAATGCTTGTCCGATAGCAGAGTATCTTTCTGACTTTGCTGCATCCTGCTTTACGTCCACAAAGCGAGATTTGGCATGTCATAACCACTTAGCTTGCGGGCAGCTTTAGGAAGAGCTCTACTGACCTGCGTACAGATATACCTGAACCGATCTGGCATAGTCATCCAGCTTGCATGTATGTAATCTTCATCTGGTGGGCGATCCTTCAAAATTACTCGAGTAGCATCTATGCAGATGATATCGTTATATCTAAAATAATGCCTCTAATGTTTGTAGAAGTTTCCTGTCTAAACTACCTGTTCTTGGGTTCATTTTTATCATAGGCTACAGTCGTAAATCCACTTGGTCTGTACTTCTTATTAGCGGCAAATTCTCTCGACAAGACTTTGATGGACTGTAAATATGAATAAACAAATTGCAAATTTGTCAAAACTTAACTGATTTAAATCAAACGGTTACCTTTGTTGCAATTGTTGTGGCTGCCCATTTGCTACGATTATCATCACGCGCAATGGTTGGTGCCGGTATGTCTATTTCAGTCTAAATAGTGAAGTCATATAGGAGAGCGCATATTAATTCAAAGTAAGCTAATTTCTGCTTCTGGGGTGACATCCGGCTTCAAGTGAAAGGGATGCGCATTGAACACCAAATTTATGAGATTTAGGAGGATGCTCTCGGAACACGTATTTATAACTTTCAAATGTCTTATACATAAAGCTGAGTCTGTTGTCTGTTTGTATGTTTGTCTGTCTGTATGTATGTCTGTCTGTACGTATGTTCCGAATAGAAAATTCCATTTCTGAACCGATTCGGACCAAACCTTACACACATACCCTTCGGGGCCGGGCGGATGTCACAGGCTACTTTTCGTCAGCGATCGATATCGATCTTACCGATTTTTCAAAACGTTCGGGCTACGGTTCTGGGAGTTAGCACAGGGGGGTAAGTGAGCCTGCTGAGGGGCTGGGAGTTAGCACAAGGGGGGGGGGGGGTAAGTGAGCATACTGATTACGAATATATTATTGACAGGGCCGGGCGGAGCCTGTTTGTCAGCTAGTATTAAATAAAGAGGAAGATACTTGGTATGCGCAAAGGCTGTATGTGCACCGGTGCACTGCAACTTGGCTTTAAATATCTTAACTCTGTCTGTTGCTTTCTGCAGTGCGTTTTTTTTCTTTTGAAAGGTATCAAGATTTTTTGGGTCCCATAGTGATCCCTCGGAATAGTAGCAACGTAAAGAAGGCGAGGCCATACTAGTTTAAACAAGTTGAATGACGGGTGTAACCGTACATCAGTTTCTGCAAAAGCTGCGCGTCAGCCCACAACACGCAACGAACCAGCATCGCGCGCAGTCACTGTACTTTGACTAATGTTTTTGTGAGAATATGAAAAAAGGGCGCTATTCGACTATCCGGGCCCCAAAATTTTTTTGTCATGGATTTTGCTCAAACCAAGCAGAGGGGGATTACCTGACATGTTGATCACGAATATCACATTTTCTCCGCAGGAAAATGCCTCCCTGCGGGGTTACGGTAGGTATACGGTAGAGGACCAAAATCACGGACTTGCCCAAAACTTGGCTCAGAGGGGTTATTCGGCCCGCTGATGCCAAATATCACATTGATTTTGAACCGTAGCGTCATTTTCTCGGGCAGCGGTTGCTACACGGACGATTGTAAAACTAATTCTGCCTGAAACGGGTGTACGGCGATCTGGATGATCGTGAAGCTTTGCACACACGACCACCGCCGCGCGCTACACACCCTGCTGCGGCTTTTGCCTAAGCAAAGCGCACGGGAAAGATACATTTACCTGTGATTTTGACCCCTACGTAAATTTACCGTACATGCAGGGAGGCGTTTTCGTGCGGAGAAAGTGTGACATTTCTAATCAGCATGTCGAAAAACCCCTCTGTGCGAAGTTACAGCGGATTCTGAGATTTTGAGATTTTGACCTCCTACCGTATACCCACCGTAACCCGAGAAAATGACGCTACGGTACAAAACCAATGTGATATTCGGCGTAAGCGAGCCGAATAACCTCCTGGGCCAAGTTTCATCCAAATCTATGATTTTGACCCTCTACCGTATACCTACCGTAACCCTGCCGGGAGGCGTTTTCCTGCGGAGAAAAGGTGATATTCTTGATCAGCATGTCAGATACCCCCCCCCTTTGCTAAGTTTGAGCGAAATCTATGATAAAAAAAATTTTGGGGCCCGGATAGCCGAATAGCGCCGAAAAAAGAATGATGCGTAAGGTGGGTACGGTAGGCGCTTGAGCCAACATGTTGAAAGCAGTAAGCAGCCTCTTTTGTGCTAGGCCTCATTTGCGGTATACAACTTCACATGGTGGTTATAATCGCTACATCTCTGACATCCGGCAAGTTACATATGGTGCAGATAACGCAGGCGCAGTGTCGCATACAACATGCTTAGACGTCGGGCCACTTTACAAGTGGAGTGATTTTTTTGCAAATTGAAAAACCAACAAACGTCTGTTGATATTTCACTGATTACAAATATTTTGATATGTCACTGATTACAAATATTTTGATATTTCACTGAATACAAATATCAAGGAGCTTTTGGTGTATTGCGGACATTTCGCGGATGTTGAAAATATCCAAATTTTCGAACTTTTGCTAATGTTATTGGCACAAGTGTGTGCCATTTCATCAGTTACAGCACCAAATGCCACGACACCAAATGATTTCTATGCGAAAGGAAACCACCGGGTGCGCAACAAGTAAACAGCAAAAAAAACAGACAGAGTTTTGATGAAAACAGCTTAATATGCAAGTATTTACGAAGATGAGAAAGAAAAACAATAGCACTAGATTGGCAGCATAAACGATGGCATGTTAATCGAAGTCAGCTCACCTTATTTGAGTTCCAGAGCAAATGACAGAAGAAATGACAAAAGGAAAAAAGGTAGCTATGCGCCTCACGAATGCGCGCTATCAGCTGTTGTTATCTATGGCATTTGACTTGCATTTCAAATGTTCTCATGCTACTGCTCCAATCCTAATTAGGCCAGAATTGGCATGGCGGGAGTCCGCGTCGCTAGGGTTTCGCGGTTACGCCCACGGCCTGCTTCTCTGCCCTCTCTTCAGTCCTTTGGCTCTCTCCAACCGCGTGCATATACAGCGCAGACCGCTAGCGCTGCGAGGCGCAAAATTGCGCCGACGCTTCGGCCTGATCCCGATTGCGACAGACTGTATACTATCCTATGAACAATAATCACGACTCAAGGCGTACTAGACGTAATCTTGTGCTGGTCAAGATCTCTCTGTGTCTCCGCGCAAGACGCACTATTTTTCGACTGCCCATGTGATCGACATGACTTGTTGTGACGGGATGCAAGAGTTACGTTGGATTAAACCTTGCCCGAACGACATCGAATACGCGGTTCAGATTTAATTTGACCTGTTTTGATGCGTGCTCTGAGCAGAGGGTATTTATCAATCTCCAGTACTGCCATACTTGGTCCCCCAGATCCACTTAATTCGCTTAATCCGTTTCGTACAAAACGCGAGTCACTATTTTGCGTTTGGCGTCGCGTACAGTCTGCCCCAATCGGGATCAGGCCGAACCGTCGGCTGAATTTGCGCGCTCGCAGCGTTAGGGGTTTGCGTTGCATACGCGCACTGTCGCAGAGAGCGAAGAGATTGAGGAGAGAGCAGACTAGCTAGACGCAGAAGTGGCGCGAAACCCTCGCGACGCGCACTCCCGCCAAGCCAATTTTGGCCTGGTTAGGATTGGGGTAGACTGTACAGCGAATTTGCGCAACAATACAAAATTTTTCTTTGCCTAGCGGCGCCAAACGATAAACTGCTGTGTGCGCGCGTTTTGCACAAAGCGGATCAAGCGGGTCAAGTGGATCAAGAGGATCAAATATGGGGGTGCCTCCCGCTAGCTGTTCGGGCACTTTACATTGTTATATAGCCCGAACAGGCGAGAGTGCCAAACTGTGATTTCTGTGAGGTTATTTAGCATAGCCTGAACGAAGGTAGGGTACCATATGTCGCCAATAGCCTCCACCCCGCGCGGACAGCCGATACAAATCCGCTATATTTCTGATGTGTGAAGCCGCGTACTTCGTCGCAGATGTCCGCGTGACTACCCGCTTTCGACAACATATAGTCCTCCATCCCCTGAAGGGGGAGCAGAGCAAGATATGTCGAGATCGAGCCTGTCGTGCCTGACATAGCCAAGTTTGCCAGATCGGACCCCTGAACCAATGTAGTGTCCTAGGTGAGATCCAGATAGTATGATTGTGATGGAAATTTCCGATAATTGATATGGATTATTCCAGCCTTCCATTTTATACCATTTAGGCCCGTATGCGCGTACATTCCCGCTGGAAAGGGGAGGGAGCTTGATCCCCAGGGGAACGATCCCCTCCACTGCACTTACAGCGGGGATGTTGTGCTTGCGGTGTCGCTTGTACCTCACGGCTACTACAAGAACTCGCCGAAAAGGTTATTTTTGGTCAATTCTTATATGTAAATGGCCTTTGAAACGAAATGTACAAAAAAGTATTCGCGTGCATTTGTCCCTTTCTCACTCTTCTCCTCCCACCCTTCCCACTTATCTCTCCCTCCTTCGCCCTTTGTTCTCCGTATTATTACTATTCTAAAGCTTCGTTATACTTGCTACGTGCTGTCAATAGCAATAATGCTGATTTTTGAAGTAGGGTGTTCTATTTCGCAGTTCATGTTAAGGTTTTCTTGCAATTGTGTTGTGCCCATGTGCTTCGCAGCATTTTGTAGTTTTCGTGGTTTTCAGCGTTTGAGAGTTTGCTGTACTGTTTCGCTGCCTCAGATTTAGCATTTGGTTTTGGAGGTTTTGATAGAACGAACCCTGGTGGGATCCTTCCCTTTCCTTCCCCGTATGCACGAATGTAATAAATAACGCAGGGGAGGGGATCGACATCCCCTGCAGCGAAGTAGGGGTTCAACCGTGTACATGCCAGAGGAGCGAATAATCTGGTTCTAATCAGTTATTACAAAGCATTTCGTTCAATTTGATGAAAAAGGCTCTTTCAAAGCCGGGTTCCTCTCCCAGTGACTTGTAGCTTGCAATTTTATCTCTCTCTTCTATTTTCGGTTTTCGCGAAGAGATTCGAGCAATTATCTGCCAATTTCGAACGTCTGGAGGAGTTTTTGGTCGTTTCCGAGATCTTCGCAGTTTTCATATGACAAGATAGTTTTATCCATGTAGGCTATTCGAACGCATTGTAACTATAATAGCATGTGTTATGTTGCCCTTATCTTCTTATCCCAACATAAATTGCTTCGAAAAAAACCAAAAAATTAGCAGATTGGCTTATTTCTGAGTAGAGATTTCCGGGAGAGTGATCCCCTCCCCAGCGTTCCCCTCGTGCATAGCAGGGATGACCGCTGGGGATCATTTCCTTGAGGTAACGGACGATATATCGTAATAGCTACAGCCTTTATGGAGAGCTGGTACAATTTGCAGCTTCTGTTATGTTAAAATACTGCTTTGAGTGCCCGTGCGGCACCCCCGTCTCCTTGTCGGCAGCACAACGTCTTCTACCCATTCCCGTGCAGAGACACCTTGACTTCTATAGTCCAACATTTTTACGCTGAAATGAGGCAGCATGAGCGAAAGTGGGCAGCATTCAAGAAAGCAGGGACATCGTGGGAGTATAAAAAATCATTTTAGGTGCGCCGAGCGCAGTCACTGCATGCGCGCATTCAGCAATCCTAAATTATTAAAATTGAGAAGATGAAGATGAGTTGCAGTCAAAAGATGAAAATAAGAAAGAGTTTTTCGTAGAGAATTTGGAAGCAAGGTGATCTCCCCCCTTGATCCCCTCCTGTGCATAATGGGGTTCACTTCCCTTCCCCATAGGGGATCCCTTGTCAGATATTGTCTTTGTGCATACGGGGGTTGTTCGCGTGGGGAGGGGATCCCAGCGGGGATCATTTCAATCTCCCCGCGGGATGCACGTGCATACAGGCTTTAATATATACTGTTCTCGTAACCAAAAAACAAAATTTTTGATACATTTCTGCATTTCTAACTTATCTCGCCGCTATGAATCGTCGTACATTACAAAACACTCAAGGAAATCACTAGTATTTGAAGCAAATAGGCCGTTTGAGCGCTTTTAAGAAAAATGATCTTAATCCCTCTATCCCCCCTTACAGTTGTTGACGTGATCATCAAATGTGCATATAAATGTAAAAACTGTGCTTGATGACCAAAAGGAAAGAAAAGAACAATAAAAAACGATGGGTTTCCATGTCTTTATCATAGGCAAAGTTTACGCCAGCAGGCGTTCTGGATATGCGCCCGCTCGCGCTGCTGGCGTGCTGCTCTCCGCAGTAGGTTCCCAAACTATGAAAATATTTGCGGGAGATTAATAAATACCGCCCCAGGACATTATACAAGAACGGTTTCTACTGGCTCAAGATTTCGTGAACTCAGCTATTGAAAGATTGGTCCGTTCTCGGTAAGAGGACTGAAGTGCCGACGTAACGCCCTCCGAAGTGTTTTTGTACACGTTTTAGATCTCAATTTTCTGGCTTGTTTTTCAAGAAGCCTTCTCATTGTCAGAAATATGGAGTTTCATCACGCGAGCACGTCTGCTCAATGGTGGAGATTGAGTTGTAAAGTTATTCAGGTGCTGAATTTGCACTGTACTGCGTCTTAAAGTGTCCTCTCTTTTACGAGTGTTTAATGGTAGGAAAGGAACTTTTTGAAATGATTCCAAAAGCATTAGAAGGCAAAAGCGCGGCTAGATAAGTCTGCTCTAGTGGGGAAAAGATTATTACCAGTAATAGTAATACGACTAGGAAGAACTTTTATATCGGACTCCACTTATTGTCTTAAGGGTAACAAGACCGACGTCGGGTTGTTCATCGCCATTTGGATCTGACAAAAACGATGCGTCTGCGAGCCTACCCTTCGAACCTATAAGTCTGGACAGGAGACGGTCTCCACAAACAACGACCTGAAGGCTCTTCTCAACGCTGCAGAGTACAATAACTACCAGGTGATCGCTCTGCAGGAAACTAAGCCAGGAAAAAGGACGTGCGACAAAATGAGCGATGGAGCTCCATCGAGCTATCATCGCTCCATCCAGCTCCGGTGAAAAGTTTCACCCGATAGTAGCGATTGGCGATCGCCAGATTGGCGACTACAGGTTGGATAGGTATTGATTGACATGTAAGCTCATGCCAGCAATGATAGCTATCTAGTGTGCAGTCGCCGAAACGCCAGTCGTGGATATTGGGATCGCCCGTCGTCATGCAACACTCCTCGAGGAGTATAGCGCCTGCCTGAGACTCAAAAGGAAGCACCCAAGCTGGCGAGCTCAGAACTTCGGTCCATTTAATCAAAATCTTCCTTCAGTGCTCGGCTATGCAGGAGAGACCTGGCGCAACACTGCGGACCACGTCGAAAGCTCAACAACCCAGAAAGCCACTGAAGAAATGACGGACACGAACAACCTCTCTTAGCAGTTTGTACTTAGAGGCAGCGTCCAGGCAAGTCTGGACCATGGGGATATCACGTGCATAGTAATTTTGGGCTAACTAAGCTACGGCCCAACCTGCAGCTCAGATAGTGCTCTAACGGCTGAGATACTCTTCTCGGAACTGGACCCCCGCGATCGTACTCGCATGGATTCATGGCAGCTCCGCGCCAGGATCCACGCATTGCGCCTTGAATCCATGCGGAATACGATCGCGGAATCCAGTTTCGAGAGGAATTCTCAGCCGTTAAGCACTGCCTGAATTGTCGCTTGGGCAGTACCTTAGTTAGGGCCAAAAGCAAATTCCCAAAAGCACTTTCCACGTAAAATCCCCATAGCTTTAAATCTGCCTGGACGCTGCCTTTAAGAAGTGTTCCGTCTCCGCGATACAAAGGGTTTTCTGTGAAAGCGAAGTACCAAGAGGCCGATCACTTCGTGAAAAGGACGCCAGAATCAATTGCTCGCAAAGCAGATCGTATGTAGAAGGATGAACAACGGATGGAGCAGAGTTGTACGTGGAACTGGTGAACCAGCTGAAAAAATTAGCTGTTACGATTCTTGAACTTGCTTGCGGAATACTGACAAGTAAGAATGTCTTGGGTATATGTATATACCAGTGCGTCACCTCTGCTTCGCAGAGGCTCGCACCTCTACTATCCACATGCCTTTCTCGTAGTCCCAAAACGATGGCTTTGAAACTAACTTCGCGATGCCGTTCATCACGAATGAAATGTAAACAGCTACTCCTAAAAGCTTTTTTATGTAATATCGGTGACTGGAGGGTAAGAAATTATTCCTCTAGAGATTAAATGCGATTCTAAATTAATTACTGGGGTTATAATGGCTTGATAGTTTCTATAAAGATGATGACAACCGTAAGTTACATTCCTGCGCAAAAATTTTCTCACATTCTCAGGTAAAACCTTAACAAATCGATCGTTTATTCCTTTTTTGGCGCCAATCTTGCGTAAAGTAAATTTTTGCTCACTTTTTGCGTTAGAGTTCATGGTTTGCGGATTTGTTTGCTGAACGAAACAATGACTTCGGAAAAAGTCAATTACAGGCCCACTTTGGCGCGCCAAATGCCGCGTGGATCCGTTTGGCGCACAATTTCACAGGTTCCATTTATCGAATGGGCTTGAGATTTTGCATACTTTACCTAAATGCTGATAGGGTGCTACTACCGAAATTCTAGCTCAAGGCCTTTACTAGAACTCGCTCTACGAATTTCGTGACAGACAGAGATCACACAGACAGACAGACAGACAGACAAACGTAAACAACCCTTAGCACGTTATTATAAGTTATGATAGCAAGGGACAGGGAGAAATAGAGACCTTTACTCTAGTTCCATAGGCCACGTGACAAGGCCATCCATATCGAAGTAGATACCTGCTCCAGATGTGCTTACGTGTTGAATTGCGTATGGATTGGAATAATGATGAGGTGTGTCTGAGGCCTATATA